>JABSTQ010009694.1:0-220921 GCA_013358835.2 Ixodes persulcatus
GCGGTGTTTGTTTTGGTGAACGCAGCGCCCCCTATAGTTCGATCTCCTCGCCAATAGAAGAAACAAAAGGGGTCCTAAGATCGAACCTTGTGGGACTCCGCATTTTATTTCCATTGTACTTGAGACAATGTTATTCATTTTAACAAATTGAAATCGATTTTCAAGATAATTTTTTATGAGAGCCAAAGCTATTCCACGTATTCCATATGTATGTAGTTTTCTGAACAGTATGTCGTGTTGTATAGTGTCAAACGCTTTACTTAGGTCTAGAAAAATTCCTAGTGTATATAGTTTATTCAAAATATTGTATATTATTTTGTCCTTTGCCTCTACGAGTGCTTGCTCCGTGGATTTACCTTTCTGAAATCCATATTGTGATTTGTTAATCACATGATACTTAGATAAAAATTGGTCTATTCTGATTTGTATAACGCCCTCAAATAATTTAGAGAATATAGGCCTCTCAAAACCTGCAGATTGAACCTCGAGAATTTCTTTGAGAATCTTTTTGGTAACAAAACTATCAAGTGATTCATTACTTTGATTGATTGATTGATAATTGAGGGTTTTATGGCGCAAAATGCAACTTAGGCCAAAGTGCGCCAAACTAGGTTATATATTGTATTCTTTTAGAATGTCATGGTTTGATAGGTACGTGTGACATTAGATCTGGTGTAAAAGGCCAGTGCTAGAAATAAAACTATGTACACGATCAAATGAGATGAGAGGGTTATCTCCCAGTAACAAAGCAGGATGAAAGGGTATATGGTATCTGAAAAACTCAGGAAAGTAATGCCGTCGTTTGTCCTCAAGACCAGAGCAGACCCCCAAAATGTGTATGATGGACATAACAGCTCCGCAGTGTGCACAGCGCGGTGGATCTTCGCCACAGAGCAGGTGTTTGTGGGTGATGTATGAATGGCCTATGCGGAGACGACAAAATAGCACCTCATGGAACCGATTCTTGAAAGAGGTACTCTCCCACAATCCAAGAATAGGCTTGGTGACGTGAAGCTTATTATCTACTTCTCTGTCCCATTCCTTCTGCCACCTATCGAAAATTAACGCCCTCACGACTGATTTGATGTCCTGGTAGGGTATCGAGGCAGCTAACTCCCGAAGATTCCTAGAGGATGACGCGAGCCTATCAGCTTTCTCATTGCCTAAAATACCTACGTGACTTGGGACCCAACAAAATGTAATATGGTATCCGTTCTGCAATGTTGTATTAATCTTTGCACGCACAAGCTGTACGAGGGTATTCCTGGTGTCTTTCAGGGAGATAATCGCAATGATTACACTTTGAGAGTCTACAAATATAATCGACCTTTCTATTCTCTTATGTCTAATGTGATCAATTGCTAACAAGACTGCATACAGTTCTGCTGTAAAGATACTGGCAATTGAATTAAGGCGTTTAACCCTAGAAATATTCTCCGAGTGCATGGCACATCCAACAAATGACAGAGCCTTAGCGCCATCCGTATAAAACTGGAGATAATCAGTATATTTTGCCTGTAATTCCTGAAATTCTTGAAGGATGACTGCCGGAGCAACAGTGTGTTTATTAAATTTTGCAAGGGACCAGTCGCAAGCGACTGGCAGTCTCTCCCAGGGGGCAATACAGTGAGCTGGCTGAAGGAGTGTCACTCCATTGAGGGGAATCTGAAGAGACGTGTGATATTCCGCGAGTCGAAGACTTAATGGCTGCACGATGTTGGGTTTGTTCTAGAAAAGGCGAGAGAACCTTGCATGTTTTATGGCAGAATATGTTGGATGGTGAGGGTCAGCTAAAACCTTGTAGGCATATGTCATGCTCAAATATTGCCGTCTTTTATCTAATGAAAACTCGTTAGACTCTGCATACAAACTTGTAACTGGGGATGTACGGAAAGCGCCCGTGGCAAGACGCAAACCGAGATGGTGCACTGGGTCCAACATTTTAAGGGCTGATGGTCTTGCCGATCCGTACACTATGGCACCATAGTCAAGACGCGATCGGACAAGAGAATTGTATAGGCGAAGAAGACATTTTCTATCTGAACCCCAAGACCTGTGGGCTAGAACTTTTAAAATGTTCATACTTCGAAGACATTTTTCTTTAAGAGACTTCAGGTGAGAAATAAAATTGAGTTTCTTGTCAAAAATTACGCCCAGAAATTTATGCTCGGTTCTAACAGGCAAGCGGGTTGCCTTAAGTTCAAGCTCTGGATTTACAGTTAGCCCACGGCGTAAGGAAAATGGAACGCACACCGTTTTTTCTGGAGAGAACTTAAAACCATTTTCATCTGCCCAAGTACCTAGCTTATTTAGGGCCAGCTGAAGCTGGCGTTCACAGCTGGAGGTGTTACAAGAGGAACAGGAAATCTGAAGATCATCTACGTACAATGAATATGAGACTGAAGGTGGTAGTATCCTGGCAATGGAGTTTATCTTGACAGCAAACAATATAACGCTCAGGATGCCCCCTTGGCGAACTCCATTTTCCTGAACAAAGGGATCCGACAGAGTACAACCCAGTCTAACCTGGAATGTCCTATCTGTCAGAAAGTTTCTTATACACCTCAGCATACGACCCCGAATACCATAACTGTAAAGATCCTTAAGTATTTCAAACCTCCATGTGGTGTCATAGGCTCTCTCTAAGTCAAAGAAGACAGAAATGCAATGTTGTTTATGCACAAACGCTTCACGGATAAGTGTCTCCAGGCGGACTAAGTGGTCCACTGCAGATCGTCCTTGACGAAAGCCGCACTGGTTATTTGCCAACAAATTTTCTTTTTCTAATAGGTATATTAACCGTCTATTAATGAGTCTCTCGTACGTTTTTCCTAGGCAGCTAGTAAGTGCTATCGGTCGGTAACTGGCAGGAAGTGCTGCGTCTTTGCCTGGCTTCAGTAGCGGCACAATATGAGCCCGCTTCCACGCCTGAGGGAAACTTGCCTGCTCCCACAGAGAGTTAAAAAAGAGGAGGAGGTTTCTGAGTGAATCATGTGAAAGCTTCTGGAGCATGGCATAGTGCAGTGAATCAGGCCCTGGTGCGGACATATTCTCTACATCAAGAGCCTGTTTGAGCTCAATCATTGTAAACGGCCCATTATATGGTTCTGAGTTAGCCCCCAACATAGGAATAGTGCAACCCTCTGTGCGAGATTTAAATCGTTGGAATTCTGCACTATAATTATTAGAGCTGGATACGCTGTGGAAATGTTGAGCAAGAGCATTAGCAATATCTTTGACAGACCCCACAGGCAAGTTAAATATTGGGATGGTGAAAGAGCGGTAGTCGCCTTTGACTTTTCGTATGCGATCCCAAACCTCTTTAGCCGCAACGAAACTACTTATAGAAGAGAGATATTTGATCCAAGATTTGTTCTTTGCCTGCTTTCTTGTCCAGCGGGCCTGAGCTTTACGCCTTTTAAATTCAATCGTGTTGTGCACGGTTGGGTAACGCCGGAAAACATCCCAGGCTTTATTTTGACTCATAAGGGTGGTTGAACAGTCTTCATTCCACCACGGCTTGCATTTCTTAGGTAAGTTACCGGAGGTACGGGGGATAGATTGCTCGGGGGCATTAACTATCTGTTCAGTAACATAGCTTGTAGCTTCATCAGGGGTCATAATGGCTAATAGTGAAGCGTCAAATGTAGCAGCTTGGCTAAAACGTTTCCAGTCTGCTTTATCCAGTTTCCATCTAGGCATACGTTTCTGAAGTCTGGGGAGGTCAACAAGGCTCTCTAAAACAACTGGGAAGTGGTCACTCCCAAAGGGATTATCTAAAACCTTCCAAGAAAAACAAGGAAGCAATGATGGTGATGAAATGGACAAATCAATGCAGGTAAAAGAGTTGTGAGCAGCCCTAAAAAATGTTGGAGATTTGTTATTTAAAAGACATAAATTTGATGACAAAAATCGCTCAATGAGTCCTCCACGGGAATCGATTCGTGCACTGCCCCACATGGTGTGATGGGCATTAAAATCACCTAAAATTAAAAACGGTCGCGGAAGTTGAGTTAAAAGCTTATGTAGGTCGTGCATATGTATGGGAATGTGTGGTGGAAGATAAAGTGAAACATTGGTAATGAGTCGATCGGTGAGAATCTGTGCGGCCACGGCCTCGAGAGGACTGTCAAGAGGGACTTCGACACACGCTACTCCACTCTGCACGACAATTGCAACACCGCCAGATGAGTGAGAAGATGAGCGGTCTTTGCGGAAAAGATGATAGTTCCTCAAAACTCGCGTATGTTTGGATGTCAAATGAGTCTCCTGTAGTGCTAGGGCTATTGGACGTAGCTCATTAAGTAAAAAGTGAACATCATCTATATTGTGAAGAAGTCCCCGACAGTTCCAATGCATGAAGCTAAGATGGACCATACAAAAACTTAGTTAAAAATTTATGAAAGAGGGGAGTTCACACCAAGTGAATGCACGCTATGTCCCGTGCGTTGAGGCAGTGACACGTGGTGGTTTTTTCTTTTGATCTCCTTTATCAGGAGGTTTTGTGCCTCCCTTGGCAGGTGGAGGAGGTTGTGTCGAATCGACAGATACCTCCATGGCCTCCTCTTCCAGCTGTGAAGAGGAAGTAGAGGGCCCCGCACTGCCTTGAGAAGGAGTGGTGTCCAGCACCACTCGAGGCTTAGGACCAAGACGATGGGGCATCGTCCTGGAATGTGGGGGTTTCGGCGGGGCTGCTGGGGTCTGTGAACCCACAGAGGCCTCGCTGGGAGTTGGGGGGCTGGTGGAGCACTCAAAGTCTCGAGGACTGTACTGAGTGCCCACCGATGCCTTCAGAGGCGGCGCTGCCCCCCTGGCAGCCGCCTCGGCATAAGTGCCTCCTCGGAGGAAGGAAAATCGTTTCCTTGCCTCTGGGTAGGTAAGATTCTCTTTGACCTTTAACGTCAAGATCTTCTTTTCTTCTTGAAATTTCGGACAGGCTCGAGAGTAGGTTGGATGGGTACCGGAGCAGTTGACACACTTGAGAATTGTACCCTCGCATGTGTCAGTTGGATGGTCTGTAGCTCCGCACTTTGCGCACGTCGTTTTTCCGCGACACGTGACCGAGCTGTGACCAAATCTTTGGCACTTAAAGCATCGTCTTGGGTTAGGTATGTAGGGGCGCACCTTACAGTAAAGATAGCCTGCTTTGATAGTCTCGGGCAGTACAGTGGAAGCAAAAGTGAGAACTAGATGCTTCGAGGGTCTCTCCTGCCTTCCCTGCGTATAGAGATTCGTCGCACGGCGACCACTCCCTGCCCAGAAAGGCCCTCCAAGATCTCGTCCTCGCTAGATTCTAGCAGGTCATCCTCCGAGATGACGCCCTGACAACTGTTCAAGGTGCGATGGGGCGTGACGGATACTTTGTAGTCGGATATTTTGTTTAGATCAAAAAGAACCACACCCTGTACTCCATTTTCTACTTCAATGAGCAGGTCACCGGATGCTAGTTTTTTTGCTTTAAAGTTTTGACCGATTAGGTTTTCTAAAGTCTTTGAAATAAGGAAGGGTGAGAGCTTAGCAAGTGGTTTTCCATTTTGTTCTGAGTGCATTACCAGAAAGCGGCTGAAGCTATTCTGGGCTGCGGCTGATATCTCTTTGGTGAATACTTCGGTCCGGACCCTTTTCAGGGTCCGATCAGGAGAGGTTTTTTGTTTGGAACCCATATAAAGGGCAGAAACTTCGGCGTCCGTAGCGCACCACCCACCACGGAGTCCAACAAGGGGATAGGCAACATCTCATAACAGGTCTGGCTTGTCTGAGTATGTTACGCTATCAGTGCTACCAGGATGCTATAACCAAGTGTGGGTCAAGAGAGAGTTCTGTCACCACCCAAGGTTAGCCCTTGCCGCCAAAGAAGGTGAAAACAAAGAAGAGGAGAAGGAAGGAAAGAGAAAGAAAAGAGGGGATAGTAGAAGAAATGGCGACTAGACTGAATCATCCTGGCCGGGCCTTACCAGGACTCCCGTCTATGAGAAGCGGGGGCCGAAGTGGTGTATTGCCTCACCCGGGGGGCTCCGAAGGGTCCAAACCTACCCCGGGCTCGGCTCAACCACCAGGATGCCCTTTTCCCCAGACACGGGAAAGCCACGCACAGTCAAACGTGGGCGGGCGAGCCCGCATGGCTCGGGGTCCGTGGAGACGCCACTCTCCAAACACCTGTTTTCACAGGTGCCCCCTGCGGGGTCATTACTTTCGTTTACGATTTCTGATATTCCATAAACAATCAGGTTTGACCTTCGACTACGATTTTCAAGATCGTCGATCTTAGCAGAGAGTGTTCTTATAGTCCCAGCCACTAGGGACATTTGTTCCTCACAGGCAGTAATCCTACCGTCAAGAGCTGTTATAGATTCCATTTTCTGCTCGATCGCCAGGAGCCTTACATTCGTTTTAATCTTCTCTGTTTTGATTTCCTGAAGGTCATCTGAGATTTCCTTTAGCTGTTCTAGAATCTTTTCCATGTCAGGACCGGGGTTTGTTTCAACATCTCCTCCCAGCAATAACAAATCCCTGATAAACGAACAGGCATCACACAGCAAAAGGCACAACGACCGTGGGCACGACAACACAAACAGGAAGAGATTGTCGCTACGCATACGCTTGCCCTAGTTTCTTCTCACCTGCACAAAAAGGATGCATGGTTTGGAGGTGTTCATGCTGGTAACGCTGCCGTGACCATTGCCCCCGTCCCGGGAAACGTCCGCTTCTATAGGGTAGCTGTTAGGTGGCGCCGTTGATGTCCCAGGTGTCAACCACTCCGGCGGTGTCGCAGCCTGGCTGTGCAGACGGCCAAGATGCGCTGATATTACCGGCAGCGGCGTCGGGCACGTGGGCGTCACTGGGGAACAGTGACTGTGCACTTGGTTTTAACGTGGTACTATCGTTGCTTCGATAAACTTGGTCGGGCATGCAGAAGACCCAGCAGGATCTGCACAAAAAGGATGCATGCATGGTTTAAGGTTTTCATGCTGGTAACGCTGCTGTGCCCATATAAAAATGTTATGAGCCCACAGAAGCGATATTTCTGCCCCATCTGGTAACTATTTTTCTAAGAGCGGGTTAACCATGCTTAGTCACAAAGTTCACGGAAAGTTTATCGGTCTGCTTACCTTTTGTGGGAAGCACACTTGGCAACGCATTGTGACGGAAGTCTCCAGGCCGCAGGAAAGCTGACTCCTCGAAATGTAAGGAGCAAACTACCCTGTCTGGCTAGCTGCCATGAAGTCTTCCCCTGTAGATTTCGGTTGTTGCAGAACCGAGCCCAGGCTTTGCGCCTGCAGATAAGGCATGGTGCTTATGTGGGTGCCGTGAATACTCACGAAAAGAAAATGTAGCCAAAATGTCCACAAACCAAAGCAAATTAGAGCAAAGACATTAACAAATGCATGACATCAGCGCTTTGTGTACATCATGAAGAGTAAAAAAACGAGTCTTATGCTCAGATGCCCTGCTATATATCTGTGTTGTACCACTGATAACTACGCTGATGATCACGACACTAGGCTCCTCAGAGCCAGGCCGGTACAGGTAAATTTGAATATCGTGGGCACTTTCATAATGACGGCACACAACGCTGCGAAGTCAGAGTGATTTCGAAGTTAAAACATTCCTAGTTTAACATATTACGCCTTCAGGTGTAGTTTCTTGTGCACATCCAGACAACCCTAATAGTTTTAGGTAAAACTAACAAGAGTTAAGAGAAGACCTAACAAGGGGGCATGACATCACAGCAGGCATGTTACTGACAGTGGCGAAGTCTCACTTTCGAGAGTCGAGGGGAAACCGGTGCAGCGAGATGCCAGCCGTGCGGGTGTCGCTTTCACACACTTCCACGGAGCACCGTTTCTTTGCGTATAGCGCTGTGCTCATCGTCGCAAAAGACGTTGAGCCCCTTGGACGCAGGAGCGTCCAAGGTCCAAGAGCACGACTGCCGAGTTCCCGCCCAAGTAACTGGGCTAATCACGCCCGAGCAAACAACAAAACTTCCCAAACGGTGTTAACTGCCACTAAAACAATTAAAAGCGAAGTGCACGTGGAGGCCCAAACACGAGCAAGCAGACGGACGTCACCAGCCAGTCTTTCCGCGCGCCACGAGGTCTACAAAGAACTGCAAATATCGCTATTGCTAGCCGGCCTTTTTGCTGGTGGCGCACAGAGGACGCTAAGAAGAAGTATGCATAATATTAGCAAAAACAAAGACAGTTTTGAATTTTGTAGCCCGCTAAATATGATTGATAATATCTAATAATTATATTTAGGTTGTTTAAAGATACAAATGATTATACTTCTAGTCACAAACTAATTAATTTTAATAATGTTTGTCCCCACCTCTCCTAGTCGCGCTTCAATTGCATCCTTCACGTGACCCTCCAGGTCGATGTCGCTGGCGATTTGTTTTGAACCGCTTTTTGGCCGAAGCTTCGCTACCCATGTACATATACCTTGAGAGATGTTTCATCGCGCAGATATCGATATCGATAAATAGATGAAAATTGTTTTGCACTCGCTCCAGCCTTAGAAGGGTAGTTTTACAACTACCATTCCATACAGGAGATGCGTGTTCGAGTTGAGACCATGTCAAAGAACGGTACAGGGTTACAAACGTTGCGGGGTTTTTAAATACTCTAGTCGTTCGGCAGACAACACCGAGCGCGCGCAAGGCGCAGGTACTTATACGAGCCACATGGCTATCAAATCTCAAGGAGGAGTCAAAAAGCACTCCCAAGTCCCGCACTCCACTAGCACGGCACAATACGTCTGAGCGAACACTGTAAGGGAAACACGTTGTTTGCGTTTTGCAACTATAGGACATGACCTTGGTTTTCGAGCTGTTTAGTAGAAGACCGTTTAGTGAACACCATTTGCTAAATGAGTTTATGTTCTCTTGTAGAAACTTGCAATCTGAGATAGTTTTAATCTCCCTAAATATCTTAATATCATCAGCATATTGCAAAAAAGAAGAGTTTACAATCTGCTTACACACATCATTTACAAAAATAGAAAAAGAAGCGGGCCCAGAACTGATCCCTGAGGTGCCCCAGACGTAGCCGTGTACGTAAAAGAATACGCGCCGTTCGCACGAGCAACACATCGATAGGTCCTTTGAAGTGCAGCAGGCGCGCCGACCTTCTAGACTTATTCGGAATCTGTGTGGGTAGAGCTGGAGTGTGATAGTAGAGAACGAGTTCTGATAGGTACATTTTATTTTCCTCCGTATATTGAACCTGAGGAGTTTAATGATGAGGAGTTTTATACTACTACTACTACTACTACTGCTGCTGCTGCTGCTGCTGCTGCTACTACTACTCCGACTACTACTACTACTACTACTACTACTATTACTACTACTACTATACTACTTTTACTTCTACTACTACCACTACTACTAGTTCTACTACTCCTCCTCCTACTACCATTACTTTGCTACTACTACCACTATTACGACTACTACTACTACTACTACTACAACCACGACTACTACTACTCGAACAGAAAGGCAAAAACTCCTACTCTTGTGCACCTGCTAACCAGCCACGCGGAGCAAGAGAAAAGAAAACAACAGAGCATTAAAAGGACACAATTAACACTTGGTATATGGGCATATGCACACTAAAGCATGAATCACGAGAAAGTATGCCGTAGGGCAGCTGATTCTATCGAGTCTGTGGGGAGGGTAGAGCGAACAGAAAAATGGGGCAGCTAAGTCTCCGAGGGCTGCAAGGAGCACAGAACAGGGCTGCCAACCCGAGGAAAATTTCCCAGATTAAGGTAATATTCAGGTCTATGTGGGAATAAGGGAAATCTTGCTACTCAGAGGCGAATTTTGGGCTTAGTATATATCTGAAAATTTATAGGTCAGTTATGATTGTTTTTCAAGATAACATCGAATTTTATTGGCTTTGGCTACATTTGGGTTATTCCCTCCATAGAGTTATTACAATAAACGCTAGAGGCTCAGCTGGCGCTAGTGTCTACGGGACTTCCGGTTGCAAATTGAAGCAGACAGCATACAGTCTACTTTTCCAGTCTTCCTGTGTATTCCTATGGGAAAACGTACGTGCTGTTATTCTCTTCGCCAGGAATTAATAGAAATCAGCGTAGTTTCTTTACTCGTAACGGGTACTATGTAGTTTTATTCACGTTATAAAAGCGTAATTAATTTATTTAATCTCTTTTTTTTATTACTGAGCGATGTTTTGTACAGCATTATATGTCAATAAAAGCTATGAATTCAAGCAAAAATAACAGCAATCGTGTTTATTTCAGAACAACAACACTCGCTTACTGCTTTATTTTGATTATTCATGCAAAGTTTGTGACTAATCCAGTAAGTGTTCTTCGTTCCATAACTCCATGCTTCGTTCTTGTCGTCTGTTATGATTCTTTGATTTTGCATATATTAGCATCCTTTTGGTGTTTTGTCAAGCTGATTCACTCTGTGTGCTTCATAGCATTGACTGTATGAGTAAATACGTGCCCTATAATAGCAGTCTGCAACGTCAACACGTATTATAGACCAACACGCGGTCCTGACGTCACGCAGCTGCGGTGGCGCTGTCGACGGCACGGCGCACGCGCAGACGTTTCACTTCACGCTAATTTGGTTTCTGCGCACGCGCAGTGCCCACACATGGTGTGGGCAAATGCGGGATCGTTTGTAAACAGCGTGTCGGTCTATACATCTGTATTGGGCTATTTTAGCGCAATGTTTGACGCCTGAATTTAAAAAAAAAAAACGCTCTAACTGACGCATATTTTTTACATCCGATTGTAAAACGTTTCAAAATTTTTATTCTGTCACAACACTAAGCAATATTTGCTCTTATAATCGAGCGCGAAGAGAAAATGCATTTGCGTTTTCCCATTTCGACTTCCGGCATTACCGGAAGTCGAATTTAGACTGCTTGCTGTCTGCTTCAAAATGCAACAGCACACTAGCGCCACCTGAACCTCTAGCGTTTATAGTAATAACTCTATGATTCCCTCCGTCTGTATGGCGGTTTGTTGTACGACCATCTGGCAACACTGAGGAGCACTCGAACTCAGTAAATGCATATCTCAGTAAAATGGAAAAGAAACTAGAGCAGTGCAACTTTGGTTTTGATGTGAGTTATATGGAAGGAGGGAGAAATGTAGTACAGGTAATACCAGGACTGATGTATGCAAATGACATAGTACTCATGGCAGATAACCAGGATACATTACAGGAACTAGCTGGAATATGTGGAGACGAAGGGGACACCTTGGGCATGAGTTTTAGTAGTGACAAGTCTGGAGTAATGGTTTTTAACGATGAAAAGAGGGAACCCCTGAGGAGTCAAGACGTTGTAATAGATCATGTAGGAAAATACAAATATCTGGGAGTCTGGCTCAATGAGGGAAGGAAATATCTAGAGGAACATGAGGAGAATATAATTAGAAAAGGGAAAAGAAATTCATGTATTATGAAGCTGAAGGCACTATGGAACTATAACAGATATGAAGTGGTCAGAGGTATATGGAAAGGAGTGATGGTGCCAGGACTGTCTTTTGGCAATGCAGTACTGTGCATGAAATCTGAGGTTCAATCAGGATTAGAAATTCGACAAAGAAGCGTAGGCAGATTGGCGCTGGGAGCACATGGAAAAACACCAAATGAAGGAGTACAGGGGGATATGGGATGGTCGTCTTTAGAGAGCAGGGAGGCAATTAGTAAGTTGAAATTTGAACAAAGGTTGACCGAAATGGATGATACGCGGTGGGCACGGAAGGTATTCAAGTATTTATACATGAAAAGTTTAAACACAAAATGGACAAACCGAACCCGAAAGCTTACATTTAAATACCTACACACTGGTGATGGGGCTGAACAGACTACTTCAGTGAAAAAGGGGGTGAAAGAGGCAGAGAGGAAAATGTGGGAGGGGAGAATGCAGGAGAAATCAGCTTTAACAGTGTACAGGGCACGAAAGCAGGACATAAGAAAGTAAAATCTGTTTGACAATTCACTGGGAAGTGCTTTGCTGTTTGAGGCAAGAACGGGAGTTTTGAGGACGAGGACGTATAGGGCTAAATTTCAGGAGACAGACACATTATGTGCCGCCTGCCATAATGATAGCGAGACACTAGAGCACTTGGTTTTGAAGTGCACGGGGCTTCGCCCTGCTCTCCCTGAGGGGGTAACGGATTTGGCCGGGGCCCTGGGTTTTACTGGCGACGATGGAGGGACGGAAGAGAAAAGGATCACAGTGACAAAGAGACGATTAGAAGATTGGTGGAAATTATCTAGGGAAAAGTAAATGATGGACAACTAACTAGCACAGCTGGGGACAGGCGGGACAGAGGAAAATTGGGACTCCCTCCCGCGTGGCTTCGGCCCAAAGTCTCAACCCTGTCTCCCAGTGGGTCCGGTGCTGGGGTAACGCCGACAAGGTTTGACCAGAGGAAAATTGGCGACTCCCTCGCCGGGGGGAAGAGGCAGGGGGGTGATGTTTTTTAGTTTTTTTGCCCGATCCCCCGAAGGTCATCCTGGTGATATCCCACACTGCCTGGTGATAGTTAGGGGGAGAAAAATTGGTCTTAAAAGGGCGGGAGGAATCACGTTTTTGTCTTTTTAGACTTAGGTTAGGTGGCGCAAGCTACCGCCCGTTACAAAGGGAATAGCCATTAACATCCATCCATCCATCCATCCATCCAACTTTTTTCGGCAAAATCAGTTTTCATCGCCGCCGTGAAAACTGGGCCGGAAGGGAACAGTCAACTACTGCTTCCTTAGGGCAATTTGACATGAGTAGACCTTCCGACCCCCCCCCCCCCCCCCCCCCAACACACACACACATATGAAACCGATTACCGGCCTGCCAGGTGGTAGAAGGCTCGACACTCAAGGACGAGGGACGAGGGTTCAAAATAGGGTAGGTCGCACCCTAGCAGGCACACTTGTACTATGAACTTCGAGAACCACTCCGTCGAATGGGAGAATATCCTTACAAATTTTTCGCCCCCCCCCCCCCCAAAAAAAAAAAAACAAAAAAAAAACGAAAAAAAAAACGGGGTTCTGGATTTGCCCCTGCGCTGTGCATTTTCGGAAAAGAAAGCTTGAGTACAACAAAAAATACTGCGATGTCTGGAGATAGATACACCATGTCCAAGTTGCAGAATTACCACGACAAATGATATTTCGTGAAGTGCCGTGCACGAAATGGTTCTTACTATGTGTTCTGTTCCATGTGTTCGAGTTTGAGAATTCTAGCTTGTGTTACAGCTTGTTTTGGACTCACTATTATAAAAAGCGCTAAAGAAGTTATTATAGCAGTACCATGTTCTGATGACGTGCATAACATCTAAGGCGAAGAAAGGGTTTCATTCGTCAGTTTGAATCTCAATCCCGGTAACATTTCCCCTCGCCAGATTTGCTTTGACCACTCTTTTGGCCCAATAAAATCATTTTTGCGAAACGTACGCGAGGCGTAAAGGCTACAGAATATATCTCTCATCGTAAAAATGGAACTGATGCAGAAAACAACGAATATTTAGTATTATATATTTATTTGGGCAAGCGAGGTAAATTTCGGCAGAAATAGGGAAATTTCAGGCATCTGCAAGGGAAATCCTGACTTTCCGTGTTTGCAGCCCTGGCACAGAATGAGTATGACTCCCAGTGCGGGCATGCTGCAGATTAGGCTGGCCTGAATGTCTTCCTAACCGGATATATAGGAGTGAAGGGGAGTGCCCTCCACAGATCCGTCGATCAGTCTACATAAAAGAACAACCCTAGCTACAGTCCGGCGGTGATGAAAACTCTGCCACCCAAGGGCTTCGAGGCGAGCCTCCTACAGCGGCACAGGTGCACATCGACCCAGCGTGCGGACATGGAGCTTAGGGTCGACGTTGCACAGCCTCAAGCATGTCGAGCAGGTGGGCCAGGAATGGGAATCACACAGGATAACAGCACCCGAGTCTAGGCAGGACTGGGGCAGTATAAAGTGCACAAAATGTATCCGGTCCCCAAGCCCTTGAAGCACGAGCAATAAAGCCAAATTCAGCGTGCTTTTGACAGTGTTGGCTATGTGCTCTGAAAAATTATAATGGGGGAATAAGACAACTCCGAGAATAGCATGAGACTGTACAATCATGATAGGAGAGCCTGAATAGATTAAGCTGGATGGGCAATGGAACGACTGTTCCATTGCCTCACCTGCTATCAACAATACGGCTTGGTTTCTGTGTCCTATATACAAAGATCTGAGTGGTATAAAAAGAGTGAAGATCGGCATTGGGACAGCTTTTTGTTCTATGTTTCAGATAGCAGGTATGAAAGAATTTCGATAGAGGCTGAATGAGCAATGGAACGACTGTTCCACTGCCTCACTTGTTGTCAGTAATTCAGCTTGGCTTCTGTCTCCTAATACAAAGATCTGAGCGGTATAAAAAAGAGTGAAGATCGCCCAGTGGGGCAGCTTTCCGTCCTATGTTTCAGATAGTAAGTTTAAGAGAATTTCGATAGGCTAGACTACTGCTGCAAGGCCTCGATGCTGACAGTAAGAACAAAATAGGAACTTGACATGGAGCTCCAGCAGTGAGAAACAAATCACAGATAAGAAGGATAACTGAATTATTAGTTCTTCGGTGTAGTTCGTGCTTTTCATCTGTATTTTCTCTCTTTCACCGCTACGGCAAAAACATTCAGATGGATTATGTAGAATACCTGTCCTACCAATTTCAGTGCAACGCTACATCAAGTGCGTCGTTTCATAGAGTCAAAATGTTATTTCTGACAAGTCTGTTACTTCGCGCAGTGTAAGACAACGCACACTATCCCACAAAACAGTTACCGATGAGGAGCTAGGACTGGAAACGCACTGTTGAGACAAGAGACAGTGCTCACCAGATTCTGAATAAATAAAAGCCGCACACATACCTTTAACTTACCTACGTTTCGTCCACATCCACTCAGCATGCTAATGAGTACATCCTGAGCCTACAAACATAGAGACTGACATGTTGTACAGCGTGCATTGGGCAAAATGGGCTACGGCAGCTTCGTGCGGCCGTGCGGCCCGTGGAGGCCAACATTCGAACGGGGCTATACAAATTTTCTATTGGTCATGACGTCACCCAATTTCGAGTGATAATCTTGCTTTCAATGTGTTCTCTAGTCGCAGTAGGAGGGAGGAAAACACACCGTTTCTACCTTTTCCCTTCTTTTTTTTTTTTAGAGTGTAGTGTTTCACTCTCAACATGGCACACGGCGCATAATGTCTATCCCTTGGAATTTAGCACTATAAGTCTTTGATCTTAACACCCCCGCTATCGTCTAAAAAGAAAAGCTTTTACGTGACTTATTCAACACCTCTCTTCTCCTTTCTTGCGTCATGCTTTTTCTTTCCTATACACCAACTCATGTTTACAAACAAACCGGAGCGCTCCTAGCGGACGCCACCGGCGCCGCGCATGCGCGATGGGGGTGTGGGCAAGAAGCTTGCCGTCGCCCATAAACAAACCATTGAAATGCGATGTCTTCGGCGTCGGTGTGAGTCCCCCTGCCCTTTTTCGCGTTCGAATTGTTGATTCCATGCGTCTTCCTGGCGATGTCTGACTACTTGAGCGGCGTCAGCGAAATTACCAAGGCTCGTTACACCGCAAAACTTTGCGTGAATAATGTGACATGTCTGATACAGTTGCGGTCTTGTCCGGTGTTCCCCAGGGCAGTGTGCTTGGACCCACACTTTTCAACGTGTTCATCAATGACATTGTTACATCCCTGTACTGCAAGCCCCTGCTTTATGCAGATGATGTCACTCTTCTGCTCCCGATCTCTAGCCTTGCTCACCAACAGCAGCTCCAACATGACCTTGATGCAGTGTCTGCTTGGTCCTCTCAGAACAGGCTCCCTCTAAATGTTGCCAAGTGCTCGGGTATGTTGATATCCTGTGCCCAGCAACCCCTGGCCCCTCCTAGTCTTTGCCTTGATGGTGTTGCCCTCAGGTGGACATCAAGCGCAAAGCTGTTGGGTGTCACCCTGGACACCCAGCTACGTTTCTCCGCTCACGTTGGAGAGGTACTTTCGAGGGCGCGTCGGCAGCTTGGATTTTGTCTCCGTGTAACCAAGGGGGTTGGACCCGAGACCTTAAGACATCTCTTCACTGCACTTGTGCTTCCTCAACTTGAGTATTGCTGCCCGATATGGAGCCCCCACCAGGAACACCTTGTAGCGGCACTGGAGAGTGTCCAGCGTCGGGCCGCCTACGCCACCTTGGCTAGGCGGCGCGACACACGCATAGCACGTTACCGGGAAATGCGAACGGCCGATTTACTGCAAGCTGTTGGGTGGAACCCGCTTGCCTTACGGCGAGAGGTGGCCTCCCTACGACTGCTGACCAACCTTTTGATTCTGAACTCAAGCCGGTCTGGCGTTGTGCTCCCTTTAAGGCAAAACCGGACCGGTTCATTGCAGCCTGTCCTAACCAGAACTGTGAGGCATCGCCAGTCTTTTGTTGTGAGGACTGTGACGCACAGGCGATCATTGCCACCTAGCTTCACCCTGTGCCCACCCATGGCACGAGACGAAGTGAAGGACTTCTGCCATAGAGTAACTAGCCATCTCCGTCATTTCGCTCACATAGCCTTTGTGCAAGTATCTAGTTGTTGTTGTCCGTCTTGTTACTGTTTACTTCTTTAACTTGTATTTGTCAAAAGTATTTTGTTGCTTTTGCCTCCCCTCCCCCCCCCCCTCCTCCCCCCCTTTAGCTTGGGTGTTTGCAGACCAACTGGTATGGGCCTTCGGCCTTTCTGCTGTACTCCCGACTCTCCTGAGCCAAATAAATGAAATGAAATGAAATGAAATGTGGCGATTCATTCCGCGTGGACGCCGCAGTATGTACGCTAAAGCCTGATTCGCATGATGAGATTTCGCTCGCAATTTTCAGTCGCGACGCCGCTCGGGCTGCAAAAGCGTGAACCGTAGCTGAGATGGTCGACGTCGATACTGAAAATCGTAAGCCGAATCGGACCAAGTGAATTAGGCATAACAAGTCGGTGATGGTCACTGGTAACAATGATCAACGTCTCCTTGTATCTACTGTTTACATCGAGCCTGCTTACCAACCTTCAAACTTTAGTCTTTTGAGGCCTCCACTTACTTTTTATCGCAAGTACCGGGCCAACATTTGGTCTACGTGGCGGCGTCGTGAGCAGACGACAAGCAAAAACGTTTGAAAGAGCAGACGACAGTTCAAGCGATCAGGCGGCCGTTTGAATTTGAAGACGCACTGAACGTAGTCCGCAGGTGGTCTGCACAACTTGACGGTTTTCCGGCGTTCATGTTGGAACAAAACAAATAAATCTGATGACCACAAGTATCCGTGAATTCAACCCAAAGTGCTTCCCGCCCAAGCAATCGTTGTTCGACGGCGCCTGCTTTTCCCTTTTCACGGCACATACCCGGATTCTCGGACGAACCGAGGACGTGAAACTGACCTTCAGTCCTTTCTCGACTCTCTTGGTACGGCCCCAGTCGCGGCGTTTTGACGAGAAGGCAGGTTTTTGTCAGGTTCCTTTCAAAACAATACAGGAATACACGTCTGGCATGGAGACTTCTGCCCACAGCCCCAGACCGGAAGTGCGCCCAACGTGCCACCACCGCGCCGTGACGTCACAGAGTTAAGTTCGTGTATACATTGTTAAACACGTTTTTTTTTTTTTTTTGCGTACTTTCCTCCAGCATTTTTTTTCTCCCTCTTTCACTCGCTTTTCACTGCACTAGTCTGCTCAGTCATATCACTAGTGTACAGGTATTTATTTGTCAGGTTGTGGGTTCGGATTGTTCATTTTGTGTTTAAACTTTTCATGCGCAGATACTTGAAAACTTTCCATGCCAACGGGTATCGTCCATTTCAGTTAACCTTTCTTTAAATTTCAATTAATTTCCTCTCTGCTCTCAAAAGACGACCAGCCCATGTCCTCCTGCACTCCCTCATTTAGTGAGTTCCCATGCACTCCCAGTGCTAACCTGTCCATGCTCTTTTGTCGAATATCCAGTCCTGATTGAATCTCTGATCTTATGCACAGAACCCCTGACCACTTCGTATCTATTATAATTCCATAGTGCCTTAAGTTTCCTAATAGAAATTTCTTTTCGCTTTTTTATTTATACTTTCTTCATGTTTCTCAAAATCTTTCCTTACTTCACTGAACCGTACTTCCTTATATTTGCATTTTTCTACATGATTTATTTCACTCTCTTGTATTTACAGAGATTTCCATATTTTCGTCTCTGAATATCATTTTTCCAGACTTGTCACTACTAAAACTCACGCCCAAGCTGGCTCCTTCCTCTTTACATATTCCAGTTAGTTCCTGTATTTTATCGCAGTTATCTGCAATTGTTACTATACGGTTTGCATATATTAGTCCTGTGATTACTTGTAAGACATATCTCCCTCGTTCCATATAGCTCACGTCAAAACCTAAATTGCTCTGCTCTAATTTATTTTCCATTTCACTTAGGTATACCATGAATAGAAGGAGTGACAGTGGGCAGCCCTGTCCGAGCCCTCTTTTTATTGCCGCTGGTTGTGTAGTTTCTGCTTCTTATGATATAACTACCTTATTGTCTGTGTAGACCTCTTGAAGAGACCTAATCAAATTTGCATCTAAGTTATACCACTTCAGCTGGTCCTATATTTTTCCTTGTTCACATTGTCGTATGCTCCCTTGAAGTCCAAATACGCGAACCATTAGGGGCTTTGGCTCTTCATTGCTATTTATATACATTGAAAGATGGCGAATAGGTTATCTTCTAGCCTTCTGTCTCTTCAAAATCTATTTTGAAACTCGCCCAGAATTTGCATTCCTTCTGCCCATTCCTCCAACCTTTACTTTAGTACTGCATAGCTGATATGTATAAATCCGACGTTCCTGTCATCGGACGGTAAGTCTTGATAGTGTCTTTATTTCCTTTGCCTTTATATGTTATTCTCATTTCGCTTAGTTTCCAATCATTGGGTATGTCAATACAATAATATTTTGGTCATTCAGATGTCGTAATTTCAATTTGCTTGTTTTTCCTAGTGTCTTTATGAGACTCATGGGTATGTCATCTGGGCCTGTCGCTGTACCTCCTAGAACCTTACTTTCAGCCTTGTCCCATACCCTCGTGGTCGCCTTCGTTGTTACACTATTCTGCTCTTCCTGAACCTTGCTGCTGTCAGTGCTCTCCACTGTTTGTCTCTGCTCGAGCTATGAAAAAGGTTTTTTCGGTTGTATGCCTAATATATTATCGTGCCTCTTTCCCTTCAACCCTTCTCCCCTCCTGTGTGGTCAGTAAATGCTGGCACCCTTCTGTCGTTTTCCCTTGCGCTTTAATGTGCTCACAAAACCTTTTTGCCTCATTCTTATTTTTTCATTTATCTCCATCATCTACTACCTCTGCACTCCCAATTTTGGTCTGGCTGATGCCTATCTTTTTCACGCCTGGAAGTTTTCCCATTTTGACGGTACTTCTGGTAGTATGGCTCCCCTTTTCTTTGACCGCCTGTGCTCTCGAGATGCCTCTTGGCGTCGTACTATGGTTGCCTTGACCTCTATATCCTACCTGCTTTTTGGTTTCTGCTTTCGTTTTCGATTTCGCCCTTGTTTATTTTGATATCTCTTTAATTCCCTTCTATAAATGCAATAGATCCCATACGTTCATTGCCCTTCTAGTTGCAGTGATAACATCATCTTATTTTTTTTAATACTTCCTGTAGCTGAGTTTTATTTAGGCTCGATTTAACTTCCCGTTCCTGAGCTTACTGTTCGGGTTCTGAAGTGCCAAATCTAACCTTTATTCCCTTGTGGTCGCTTCCTATACTTTTTGTGCCTTCCTCAACTATTTCTATACCTCCTTATATGATGTACAGTTTGGGGGACATTAGGCAGTAGTGAACTGTTGAGTGAGACTTCTTCCTTTACCACGTTATCTTCCCGTCGCCTTTGACTTGGGAATTAACTAACACCAGATCCAGGGCATCGTAGAACTCTTCTAACATCTTTTCCGATGCATCTGTGAACCCGTCGAAGACTTCTAAGTGGGAATTCATGTCTCCTGTAATAATTATTTCCTGAGTGAGGCCTATTTCTCTGACGTCCCTCGAGATACGTGCTAAGTGTTGTCTATTTTCGCTCCTCGAGTCACTTCCTTTTTTTTCAAATACACAAATCCCAGCAGCGTTTTCAGACACCCTTCTCTGCCTTTCACCCAGAAGTGTTTACTGCAATTTTCCCTCGCTCTCTCCAGTCTTGTCCCTTGGTCAACATCCCTAGACCTCCGCTTTTCCGTTCTCCTTCCCTCGGGTTGCAACTCATCCAAATGTAGCCTGGTATATATGGCGGTTCCTACTCATCTCTAAGGTGTGTTTCTGCTAATCCATGCACTGTAAAATATTCATTCTCTAAACTGTTCACCAATTTCATTCCACATTAGTCGGCTTCTACCTCCCTGCATGTTTAAAAAGCCCACACTACGTTGTTTTATTTTTTTTGCAACCCTGGCGAGGTTTCCTCCTGCCCTCCCTGACCTCTCCTTCCGACCAAACCACATCTTGGCCCTCATTTGCGCAAGGACGTCGCGGTCTCCGAAAAAAGCCAGTGCCCTGCTTCCCATTCTCGTGCCGGTACACCACCCCGCGTGTATACCATAGTGAATACCTTCCCGGTCGAATGCCGGCAATGGCCCACTCTGGTACACTTCTTTATTTACCTCCATCACGTCGTAGCCCAGTCTATCTGCCTGCAGCCTGATCCTCCCATTTGCCTCCAAGATAGTCATCTCCATCGTCCCAGACTGCCTCTCGACCTCCGGGATGGTGCACATCAGAATGTGCACCTCCTCGGAGGCCACGCTGAGCTTGCTCACCCCAGCCTCTATTTGCTTCCCCAGGTTGTGTCCCCTCACCTTGAGTGCGTCGTTCAGCCCAGCATGAACGACAACCAGATTCTGCCCATGCACTCTTCATGGCCTCACTCATACATTTTCCCGGGTGGGAAAATTCACCCGACTCTCCCCTCTCACACTGTTTGTGATATCGCCTGCGCACCTGGAAACGTTTGAGCTGTCGATTACTATCTCCCTCAATGTCTTCCTGGGTTGCTCGCCCACTACCTCATTCTCCTCCGGCTTTTCCTTTTCTACTACCTCCGGCACCTGTTTGTCCTCCCCCTTGGACGGGCTCAAAGTGTCCCGCATCTCCGCTTGGGGAACGGAAATTCGAATCTCTGTATCCTCGTTGTCTGTTGCTGGAGATCTCTCCCCCTGCGTCCTAGAGTAGCTGTATAGACCCTTTTTCTGTTTACAAACATGAGCTGCCTCCTGCGTCCCAAGCGACTTCCGGTCGTTCCGTGCTTGCGAGCCTGTCGAGCTTGCTTCTGTCACCAGTGCTAGAAAGCATAAATGCTACACGTACATCAACGTTGGAGATTTAACGAGGGCCCTCGGCCGGACAATTTAACGTCTTAAAGGAGAGAATTTGGTTAACAAGAATATTCGAAAATGTTTAACAGATCTCGCGCTTCTTCGTTCTCTTGGCGTTCACCTGGAGAATTGGTGGTCAAACGTTACATCAACATTTCAAGCAGCGGTATTAAGGTGGGCTTTGTTCATTCTTTTTATGAACCGGAAGTTCTCTGGGACGTCAAAGACTGGACCACCGTCTGGTGGCGTTTGCCATGAAAAGGGTCTATAGGGTCTGCTTGCTGAGCCAGAGTATCGCGTTCCTTTTCCTTTTGCCGCCAACTCCGTATTGGCGGAGCAGCGGTCACGTGCACCGAGCTGGATTCGACCTTCATGCGGGAAAGCGACCTTGCAGGTGCCGAATATCGGGCGAATCATGTCTCTCGCATTGCGTTTGCGAAATATCTCTCGCGTTATAAAACAACGCGATTATACTTTATCCAGTGGCTACACCTAATGCTAAATGGTCAAGGAACCTTCCAGTTCGTTCTATTTTAGTGTAGGATGTGTACACTAAAATACAACGAACTGGAAGGTTCCTTTACCAATGAACATTATATGTGGCCACTGGACAGTATAATCGCGTTGTTTTATAACGCAAGAGATGTTTTAAAACATGTTTTCAAAATCTAGGAAGAAGACGACACGGAGGACGATCGCAGCTCGCGCATCCGAAGCTCTTGCAGAATCGACGGTCGCTTCCGCAGTGCGGCTTTGGATCCAACATGGCCGCCCTGGAAGCATCATTGCGGTATTCCGCTCCGCAAGGCGGAGCATATACAGTTACTCTACTGCGTCCTATCACTGCCCTCTTCAGTTCATAGTATTCTGACTGTACCGCCTCTCTTTTTGCCGCTTCGACCTTCAGCTCTCCCTCCAGTTTCTCCAGTCTCACTCTAAAGACCGCCACCTCTTTCACCTCTGCCTCCAGTGTCTCTCTTTTCTCCCGTTCCTTACCCTCCCTCTCATTGGACTCACTCATCCGGGCCTCCCACTCTGTCTGCAGCGCCTCTCGCCTTTTCTTCTCCTTCGCTGCAGTCTTCCTCAATTCCTTTAGCTGAACTTCTAACTTCCCTGCCAGTGCCTCTCACTCCTCTCTCTCCTCTCCCAGCTTTACTATCATGCCCTCCATCCCGTTCCCCGTTCCGCTTCCAGCTCCTCCCGAACGTTTACTATTGCCACACACAGCTGGTACAAGAAGGACTCTCCCTTTGCTTCAGACAGACTTTCGATCACTGTTTCATCGATGTAGCACATGCCATCGTGGGCACTTGTAGCACCGCACAAGCGACTCCTCGTTCGCTCTACCCTGCCCTGTTCCTTCTTTTTATCCCTCTAGGGGGCAGTGGCCTCAAACTCACTTGAGCGTGGGGCCAGATAGCCCACACTGGGAAGGCCCAGGGCCAACGTTAGAGGGGGTGGGGTGTCATACGATTTGAAAGAGAAGAGATCTCGTGCTCTATGCTTTTTGTAAACTCAGTTTTGCCAGTAGCATTTTAAGATTTGATTAGTTCATATGACTACTTTGGGCCCTGACCTGATGTGATAACAATAATTAGAGTGACACCACCCCGCCAACATGCTCGCATTTTTAATAGAACAAGAGAGCAAGTACACTGTCGTTCCCGTTGCTCAATTCACCCAGGAATTAACCAAGCTCAACATGTCTCTAAAGAACAATTAGTTAATTTGGCAGCTCTTGCTTTCTTGACGATTTCTATTGCAACATTGTCGTTTAATTGTGCTATTTTCTTAAGGTGAGGATCCCGAGTGGGTAGCTTTTTCTTCGGCAGTTGCTCCTGCAGATCGAGAGTTCGCGCAGCCGCGAGATGAATTCTTCGACAAAGAGCTCGCGCTGGCAACCTAGTAGCGGAATGTTTGTACATTACAAAAAGCTGGAAAGCAAAACATAAAGCGAAACAAAGGGCAAAGGAACACAGGTAAGTAAAAACTATCTGAATACGTTAAAAGACCGGAGCTACTTTTCGAGCAAAAATGAATCGGCGAGATGGCATCACGCGTGCCATTTCTAGCGCTGGAGACATGGGAACCGGGACTCGTAGCCGGTTGCCTGCGGGCCGCGTCCCAGCGAATCGCGGGCCGCATGCGGCCCGCCATTCGCTGGCCGTTTTGCTAGAGCAGTGGCCGCGTGTTTGAGACCCCTGCCCTAGAGTATAGCGCCGCTCCGCACCTTCAATCCTACTTCTAGGCCTTACGCGCCTACTCACGTGAAGGAAACATCAACCTAGGGTTAACCCAAGGGCGGATTTATGGGTCAGGCCGGGGGGGGGGGGGGGGGGGGAATCTGCTGAGATATGACGTTAGGGTCGAAACGTTGCCCAGATCTATTTTGTTCACCCCATATTTGCTATGTCACCAAAAACTAAACTTCTGGATGGCGTATGTCAATGATTTTATTAAAACAAAGTTGACCTTAAATAGCTTAGAAGGGGGAGGGAGGGGGGGGGGGGGGGCGGTCGCCTCCCTTCTCTAAATCCGCTTCTGGGATAACCTAATCTCAGTTTCCTTTCATCATTCACTCTCAAAAGAAGGTGTATTCTTACACCCTTTGTCCCATATAAGACACCCAAACCTTCAGTTCGACGTACAGCGCACTGACGTTGATCTGACGGTACTAACTTTCATGAGAGGCTTGATAGCCGTGAGGTACAACCTTTTAAAATAGCTAATGTACGTGTTACTGACTACAAAAAAAAAAACATATATATATATATATAATCAGGGGTTTCTCGACCTTACTGCAAAACCTCAGCGTTTTCTTTCTGTGGTATTTGGTATGCACTTTAGCCATTTAATAAGTCATATCTCACCGTTATTAAGCCCACCGTAAATTTCGGGGCCGTCTGTTCGACTGTAGTGCGCTGTACGTCGAATTGACGTTTTGGGGTGCATTGTATGGGACAAAAGGGTGTAAGCTGACACCCTTTTTTTAGAGTGTTCACTTTCGCTGAATTTCTTGGATCGCGCTACCCACGTACAGTCCACAGCTACTCTTTCCCAGGGCAAGTTGGGAACTTCTTTTGCAATGAGTGGCTCCTTTAACGATCTCTTGTGTGACGATTCACAGACACTGCATGCCTGGACGTGATCTCGGAAGTCGTTTGACATTCCTGGCCAGTATACTGTCTCTCGTGCACGTTTGAGGCTGCTGTTGATCCCAAGGGGTCCAGAGTGTGCTGCTTGTAGAAGCCTGTGTTTTCACGTCTTTGGGATGACTATGCGGTCCCCACGGAACAGCAAGCCTTCGTAAGCTGGTAGCTCGTCACGCACTGGCGAGAAAAGTTTTTGTGTTTCCGTCATTCTTGTCGTTGGAGGACATCCGTTCTTTACAGCCTGCATTACGCTTTGCAGTGCTTCGTCCTGTTCGATTGATGTTCTGAGTTCTCTGAAAGTTTCTTCCGAGATTGGCAAGAAGGCTAGTACCTCCAAGTCTTCGGTGCATGCGATGGCGCTCTCATCAGTTTCGCAGTCACGGCTTAGGAGGTCCGCGATGTGAAGATATTTCCCTCTTTTGTATACAATCTTGGGCGCGTAGTGTTGTATGTCAAAGAGGAAACTCTGCAGTCGTGGTGGTGCAAGTCCCAGTGGTTTCTTACTGATGCTTTCAAGAGGACGATGATCCGTTTCTATGGTCAGTGGTCGCCCGTAAATGTAGGAGTGGAATTTCTTGCAACCGTATCTTATTGCCAAGGTTTCCTTTTCTATCTGTGGATAGTTCATCTGTGCTGGAGTTAGTGTGGCTGATGCGATAGGCCAAGGGCTTTGCATCCTGCATGAGCACTGCGCCTAGTGTTTTTGAGCTGGCGTCCACTGATAGAGTCAGCTCTCCATTGACGTCGTAGTACTGTAAGGTTGGGGCTTCTTTGAGGTCCTTCTTGATCATTTGAAGTGCAGTGCTCTGCTCTTCTGTCCAAAGCCACGCTGTGTCTTGCTTCAGCAACTTTTTCAATGGAACCGCTTTCTCTGATGTTGGGTATGAACTTTTGCAGGTATTGCAGCATGCCAAGGAGACGTTGTACTTAAACATGGTTTCTTGTTTCTTTGATTTTCTCGGTGGCTTCAACCTTTCCTTATCTATTTCAAGACCTTTGTCTGTTAGGACATGTCCTAGGAACTTGACTCTTGCTTGGTGGAAGCACATTTCTGTTGGTTGAGTTTGTCACCTGCTTGTCGGAGTCTTTCCAAGACTGCTTCGGTGTGTTTGTCCAGCTCCTTTATCGTCTTGGCATATATGAGTATGTCATCCATGGAGTTTGCGACATTCGGGAGGCCTTTCAGGATTTCTGTGATCACCTGTTGAAATACCTCGGGTGCCGTTGCTATTCCGAAAGGAACACGTAGGAAGGTGTAACTCCCCCACGGCATGCTAAACGCCAGGTATTTCTGGGTCTTCTCGGACGCCGCTAGTTGCCAAAAACCCTTCTTCAAGTGGAGCAGCGTGAAGACTTTGGATCCACTGACCTGTGCTGCGATTTCTTCCAGCGTCTGGAGCGGGAAATGTCTTCTGAGTAGGTCTTGTTGAGATCTGTTGGGTCTATAGGCAAATTCATAGCTTGCCTTTCTGCTTGACTACGACCATCTGACTGCAGAATGGAGTTGGATCATTTATTTTCTTGATGATTCCGCCGTCCTCAATGTTGTCAAGTTCTTTCTTGACGTCATCCATGATGGCGATTAGCACTTTTCTCGGTGGTCTTTTTTCTCCACCTTAATTCTGTGTTCTCCTTTAGGTCTGCATCGTAGACGAACCCTTTTATGCAAACCAGGCCTGTGTACAGGTTTCCCTCTTCTTGCTGTTCTAGCAGAATGCACACGCTTCCCTAGGTTCAGCGTTTCGCATGCGTTTCTCCCTGGGATGGGGGCTGCGTGTCCATCCACGACGATGAGCTTGATCTTGACTGACTTGTCCCGGACCTTGCACGGAGCAATGCACTCCCCGGTGACGTCAAGTCTGTGTTGGGTGTAGGAGACGATGCGTTTCACTGGCGATTGTCTGGTTGAGACTGTTTGCAATGCCGACTGGTATACCACATTGCACTGGGCTCCGGTGTCCAACTTCATTTTACCATATTACCAGGTGCTTTCGTACCAGTACTCACTTGTGTTGTCCTTTTCCTTCTGGATTTCCGAGACGAACATTTCTTCATCAGAGTCGGTGCATTCGACGGCGTGAACTTTGTTTCCTCTTGCCTGTTCTGCAGACAGCTGCAAGTGTCCGGCCTTGCTGCAGGTGATGCACTTCTTGCCGTATGCTGGGCGGTTTCCTTTCTGACTCTGGCTTCCACAGTAGCCACAGTTCTTGAGAACTTGTCTTTCTGCTAGCGGCGTCTGTGTAGCTCGCTTTTCTGACGGTAGTTTTGGCGCCTGCTTGTCGGCTGTAGTCTTCTTCCTTTGCTCCTTTCTGGGTCGCACTGCGTCGACAGCCTTCGTGCTCTGCGTCGTCATGTCTTCGGATTTGTTGAGTCGCCTGCTCATTTGACTTGCAAAGGTGTATCGCCTTGTCCACGTCCATGGCTGGATCCGTCAGGAGTTTTTCTCTGACGTAGTCGTTCTGCACGCCGATGATGATTCAATCTCGTAGACGTTCTTCCGTGAGCTGACCGTAATTGCATCTGTTCGCTTGTAGTCGTGCGGCGGTCAAGTAGTCCCTGAAGGATTCTCCTTATTTCTGTGCCATCTGGTTAAATTTGTACCTCTCGTAGGCATGGTTGATGCGCGGCGTAAAGTGCCCCGTGAACTTCGCCTTGATGATGTTCACGTCCTTCTTGTATTCGTCCGTTAACTAGAACGTTCGGTAGATTTTCTGAGCCTCGGTTCCGATAAAGTTTGCTACTTGCACTTCAGGTGGCTTCTTCAGGAGTTACATGGCGGTTTCGTACCACTCGTAAGACTGCAGCCAGTCCTCCCACGTTGTGGAGTCATTGGTGCTCATATCCAGTGATTTCGGTGGCCGGAGTCTATTTTCGCGCGACATCTCTATCTTGTGACACCATGTGACGTGTATCGTGTCACTCTCGTAGTCTTACGACTCAGTTGTTTGAGTCAACGAGTTCTAATAGAACTGTAATTGGCGGTTACATGGGGCATGGCGTAATGTCGACCCGACGCCTTCTTGAACGAGGGAGAAGTGGTGACGATGTCGATGGTGCCTGCAACTAAGCACGGGCTACCGTCACACCATGCACACTAGAACCAACGAGGTAGAGGGGCTTAGAGTGATAAACCGGAAGTTCGGAAGTGGCACCCCCTCCCCCCCGGTTGCCGCCATGTTGTACGCAAAAGTGACCACTCTTCACGTGACCTCACAAGAGCCGTGATGTCATCAGTAAGATGGCAGCGCCCAGAGCTGGCGGATGCGAGTTCGTTCGGTGCGCGGTAGCCGTGATGTGCAGCTGCTTTCCGACGACTTCTGGCTTCATTGTGCTCGCGGACGGAAGTATAATGTGAAATAATGAAGGAATGAGACTTTATACCGGTGCTCGGATTCCTGGATGTGTACGAGGATCGATAAAACTTTGAGTGCCTTTAGCATGAAATTTTCGCATTCTCTTAGCTTTGCTTGAACGTTGGAATGTCTGAGAATCGTCGCGAAATGTATGCGTCGGACGTAGGGCCTAGGAGAATTTGTTTCAGCCCTGGGTAACTGCATAATCACAGCAACTTTTAGCGAGGAAGCTCCTGCGACCTTTACGTTTTTACTTATCAACCATTTTACGATATAACTTTTACATAAAATATTCGCCTTTTTCTAGCCTCGTTTGAACGTTGGAATGTCTGTGAATCGAAGTCAAAGGTATACGTCGCGTTAGGGCCTAGGGGAAGTTGTTTCAGCCCTGCTTCACCGAATAACCATAGCAACTTTTAGCGAAGAAGCTCCTGCGATCTTTAACCTTTTGTGCTAATCGACAATTCTACATTCGATCGCTTTTCTTCTTTTTTTTTTTTTTTGTGAGTGCTAAGCGCACACTTATTTTCAGCTGTGAGGATGACGTTTTATTGAGTGAGGGTGCCTGCCAACGAATAAATCGTTGGCAGGCACTTGCTTCAAAGCTATTCGGCTTGCTATAAGAACAAACGTTTTGGTGTACGCATAGATTAACTGCACATTTTCTCTTTCGTAGGATTTATTGCAGCAATACCTTTTTTTCGTCAAGAGTGCATTGTATTAGTCGGTCAATTATTTACTTGTTCTAATTACCTGGACAAGATGATTCATATTTGTGTTCATCCCTTGCCCGAAAAGCAGTCTTGTTGAAAAATGTTGACTACCATTCCTTTCGGTCTCTTCAACAGACTTTTTTTCAAAAGTGTGGGCTGTTTATACTTCGTTTCACCATAACTTTGGGCATTTGTTCGACAAGAATGTCATGTCCGCCATCACTGTGAACTCGGCTCAGCGCCTATTGGACTCAAATGCTGCATTAGCGTTCGACGTGAACTTAGGCCCATTTTTGTGCTTTACACCAAAAAAAAAAAAAAATGGTGACAGTTGTGTTGCTTGATGGAGTTCTGCACAGGATCTATTATGTCATACGTATAGGAAGTGTCCTGCTATATGACAATGTATCAGCACATAATATTAAGCTAGATGCTCAGACGTGTGTTTGTTTTTGCAATTAACAAGTTACAGTAATTATTTTTTACGAGTGTAGTGCTTACTCTCGGTAGCTGGGACCGTTTTGTGCTCATTAATGTCAGTGTGCTTTGATGTTATTATCAGGTGTGTAGTTTTAAGTATCCTCTCTGCAATGCCTAAAAAGGTCCCTGGAGGAAATAAATTAATAAATTACATTTTCACATCACTGGAGTTGGTTTTCGGATGCACCACATGTTCAAAAGAGGTGAACGAGTGCAGCCCCATGCAACAAGTCTGCCAGTCTGGAATGTCCCATTAATTAATATTGAAGGGTCAGAGATGCGAGTGTGCTCAAAAGGTCCAGCGCGTGCAGTGAACACAATTCTTCGTGTATAGACTCTGAAGGCGTAAAGGCAAGCGGGTTTATTTGGTTAGTGTATCAAATGTGTTTATTTCCACTTGATTACATAATTATTTATTCTTAGCAAATGGTTCCATAACAAGTTCTTTCTGCGACAGTCTCGTGTCAGGCGTTCAGTCGTACTACCTGTGCTCCTTGTTGTCGGATGATGCTCCTGGCACGTTGGTGTTCAGTTTGGCCGAGTGGCAACTTTGACTGATTGATGCCGTCTTGTAATCATACTTCATGTGCGGCCACTGACATATGATGCACTGAAGCTGCAGGGCTGGCTTCTAATCTGCAAATTTTCCTGGTAGTTTCCTGCGTCAATGTGGCAAGCTCGGGCATGTATACTGCTTACGTGGCTGTGCCTTTTGCTGTACCGTTGACTTGATGGCTGGCAACAATGTTTGTTTGCTATCCAAGCCATTTCACTTCCATTTCATAATAGCGATTTCTTCTGCATCCCGCGACCCCTGCAACTTGTGTAAGTCTCGTGTGGCAAAGTGAAGTCGGGTGATACTTGGTGTCCATTTTTGAGAACAACCAACCATTCTATTTCTTCAAGTCACTCAGCGGCATTCTCCCTCAAAGTTGGAAATTGCGTGCTTCGTGGAGTGGACACAAAAAATTGGTGTCAGCAAATTATTAGGTATTGTCCTTGGACCACAACCGACACCAAATCAACTGTCATTGCATTGCCGCTCACCTGCTTTGTTGTGCTTACCTCCCGTCAATGTGATGGGGATCAGGAGCTTCGGAGTAATGTTGGCATCAGGGACAAAGGCCGCAGAAGATAATCCTCAATGTCCCGCGGTCGCTCCTCGAGACGTGGTCGAGGGACGTTCGGCACGAACCCTCGCAGGCCAATTCATTGGTACGGGCAGCTCTGGTAGACATGGTCGGCCTCATGCAGTGGTAGCAGAGTGGTTTTCGGTCGGCCATTCGCAACAGCTCCGTTTTCCTTGCTGTAGTTTCTTCAGAGTAGACCTACACCCGATGTCGGGAATGCTTCGGCGTTGGGGTGTCTCACTGAATGGGCATCGAATACTAAGGGGCAGCCGGTGGCGGTCGTCGAGCCATTGTGATGTAAGTTGCCCTCGGTTCGTCAGATGCCGCTTCGCTCGCAGAAGTCTCCGGTTGAAATGCCTGTTAAACTTGTTCCGAAACAATCTTGACAATCGAAATTTAAGCCGGGCAACTGATGGCAGGAAGTAGCTTCCTGATCTCCTCCCGGACAACGTCGTGGATGATGTCGCGGATGCCTGGGAGGCTGCAGCGTCGAAGTAGCAGCTGGACAACTCGAGTGTCGAGACGCCGGGAAGTTGTTGATTGTGGCAGGCTCGGGCATGCAGTGCACGTTCAATGTTGGAAGCCTCAGTGATATGAACCCTTGGACTGTTGTCAAGGGGTTGCGGACAAGGCTGCCGAATGTGCTGTCCCACACATGAGGGACATGGGATTCTTAGGTTCTTGCCTTATGTAGCATCAGGGTCGACGCGGGCGCTCGATCAGGTGCAGCACATCCTCCACGAAGGCGGTGACGCTCTCGTTGAGGCCGTGTCCTGGACAGAATCAGGAATGCGGCTCTCTCTCGTCGATGTTGGCTGACGAACGTGCGCTTCAGCTCGATGTTGCAAACTCCCCACGACGTTAAGGAGGATTCATGGCTCTCAGACCAGTGCCTGGCAGTTTCTTCCACGAGAAGTATAGGTTCTGCGGGAGCTGGTTGTGTGTCCACCCATTGCTGCGGGCGACACGGTCGTATTGTTCAATTCAGTCATCGACGTCTTCATACACAATGCGTGAAAGGGCGTCGGAGTGTGAGGTGCAACGGGCATACAAACTATGGTGAGAGTGGACGCGGTTTGCTGCTACAGGTTTGTCATTGATGGCTTGGACAGCTTCGGTTTTTCTGGCAGGAGACCAAATTCCGGTGGTTCTTCCTGGTAGCAGCAACTCGCTCGGATTTCAGGTTCTTCGGGGTGTATTTGCGAGGTTCGTTCTTGTGGTACTCGCTCGTCTTGCGGTTGTTCTGCCGGGCTCGGGATAGGACTTGGTTCATGGCTCGCTGGGGGTTTGAAATGCGGGATAGTCCGCCACCCGTGTCCGTTATTGGGCCACTCAGCTGAGGAGCCGCCAGGGTGCACACAGAGTGAAGGGCTATGGGTAAAGTACCCAGCACCTCCACCGGAACATACGATGACAGCCGAGCATGGCCTGGAACTTTCCAGAATAGCAAATATTGATAGAAGATAGGACTGGAACAAGCATCCGTGACAATATAACAAAAATGACAGAAGAGAGTCTAACCTGACCACTAAAGAAGCTGCATTGCTTTAGTTGCATTCTGTCCGAATAAATCCTCTCCTTCGGGGTTTGGTGACTGCCGTGGACGAACTGAACTGAACTGGATGGGGGACCACTTTTTTGGTAATGGGCCACTGCAGACTCGCCGCAAAGCGGCGTGAGTGGGTGAGCTGGGTAGGTAACACACTCGATGATATGTCCGTACAGCTTGCAATTCGCGGAATGGATGAAATGTTTGTGTCGACGAAACGTGCGACAGACCAGCGGATTCAATAAAAACTGCAACACCTGTGCTCCGTGAAAGCGCACGTCTATGCCAGAACAATTTAGGAAGCAGCACAGCATCAGCAAAAGCACGGCACAAGAACTACCAGCTTAAAGGCAGCTCTTGGGGACGCCGCACACCTGTGCTCCGTGAAAGTGCCCGCCTCCGCCGGAATAATTTGAAAAACAGCACAGCATCATTTAGCTCGGTACGGGAACTACCAGCTTCAAGGCAGCTCTCCGGTGCACTGCACAACCAAAGTGAGCCTTCACTTATTTGAACGAAGTGGCACCATGATTACACACTGCCAAGCACGACTTACGCAATTTCCGTAGCGAAACTGTGCATCCAGATACATTGCACACGCTTCACTGCAGATCTCGGGGATTCCAATGGTCAACGAGAGCACAGAAACGTCGCCTAAAAATTAATCGTAGCGATATCCGAATAAATTGGAGAGCAACGCTGGGCCGATTGTCTCTTTCGTGGCCATATTCCCGTTGATGACCAGGGACAGCTCTAGGTTTTTTCATAGTGAGGGGGCAGGGGGAGGCGCACGGCATTTTTGGGGAGGCATGGGCTTTCGATCCGACTAAAAGAACAAATATTCAGCGACGATGACTTGGCGCTTCGGGAGTTTTTAATAGAAATCAGCTCCGTTTATTTCATTATTTTACAACCTATTTACAACCCTGGTTAATGTAGCATTTCACGTGCAAAATATTCGGGCATGTTTACATTCCGCAATACTAAATAAGCACGCTCACGCTTGTCGTGACTCATCATCTGCTCTTTAGGCAGTCCCCTGCACCGCGGAAAACCGGAGCACGTCAGCGATCATGTAGATGTAGGGACGATTCTCCCTTCTTTGCTGAATACGCCTGGCAGAGGTACACGGCGACTGATTTAGCCGTGCCACTTTTCTTCATCTGCTTGAAGGAAGCCGCGGATGTTTGGGACATCTTGCGTGCCACACTGTTGGAGTGGCGTCGTAGTCCGCCTTCCTTTTGAAGAGCTTTCTTCCAGTTTCGATATCCCTCTGTCAAAATACAGCACTTCCACTGTTTTACTCCCCCCCAAATACACAAACACTTTCAGCTTTCCTCCAACCTCCTGGGATAGTCCCTCGAAGGGACTCCGTGCCCCAGGGTCACTATTGATGGGAGCATGGCAGTTCTCGAACCGCCAGGCTTCGACCTATACCCTTTCCCGAGCACACACAGTCGCCGTCACCAAAGTTTCTTCAAGGACCCCATAGAGACTTGAAATAAGCAGGATGACCTAGACACATCAAAGCCGCCCCTTGGGAACTCGCCAACCGGCCCCGAGCGTCTCAGGACTTTGGGAGATTTCCTCGGAACATGAACAGCGCCCTTGAGTTCCTTTGTCTGGCAGGTACAAAGCGACGGCGCAGTGCAGATGCCAGATGGGATTCCAAGTCTCTCCGAGTAATCACTTGGGTGAAGCTACTTTCAGGAAGTCTTTTTTGGTTGGCGACAAAGGAATTGAGTGGTAGACGACGCTCCTTAGCTTCGGCAAGCCATACCTATATTCATGCATCGTTTTTCACGGGGTACGTAAAGAAAATAAACTGGACGGCACGAAAAAGTTGCAAACGTCCGGTATGAGGCCTCTTTAGGCTGGCTGTCCTTCAACCCAATGCTTTTTCCATGGGACGAGGAAATTAGGAAAATGACGAGCCATGTAGCGTATGCGGGTCTGCGCGCGAAAATTAGGGTGAGGGGGGGGGGGGGGGTGAGTCTAAGCCCCTCTACCTCATTGACTAGAACAAAGACAAAGAAGAAAATACTTAATTTCGCCGGAACTCCGGAAAACACGTCCGCAGTCGTCCACCAAATGTTCCAGAAAGGCGGACCAATGTTGTTCAACCTCGCGCTTTATGGCGAACACTGAAATTTAGGAATGAGTAATAGATAGGGTGACCAGACGTCCCGTTTTGGCCGGGACAGTCCCGTTTTTGAGGCCCGCTTCTGCCGTCCCGTCTTTCTGTCCCAATAAAGAATCATGTCCCGTTTTCGGGACATGATTCTTTTTTTTTTCTGTATATGTGCGCAGTCTTTTACAGCCGAGTCTTGCAGGATAAAGTTCCGCTTTGGAAACTTCAGTCGTCGGCAAAATACGCCCACACCAACAAAGGACCCGAAGCAGGACCTTCCAAATGAGTGCATGCAACTGAACCGTGAGTGGGACTGTTCCCTATAGGCCCTAGGGCTTAGTGCAATATGGTAACGTTTTTAAATGAGAGCAGTTATTTCATTAAGGTTTTTCTCCCAACCTTAATCCTTAACCCCCCCCCCCCCCCCCTGGGATGTTCCATTTTCTACCTTGAGGAATATGGTCACCTTAGTAATAGACTAATTTAGTAATAAAGTAAGCAGGAAAGTTCCAATTCAGAATAAAGAAATGTCGGTTAAGTCTACTCCAAAGAGTGACACCAGGGTTCGAGACTGGAATGCCACTTTACATAGTAGCGCGCCTCGAAAACTATAATTCGAGGAAACATTCTAGGTTGCAGGCATACAGACATATTTAACTTTGAGTTCAAAGATCAGTGTGCCTTTGATAAATAAATGTACTTCATAAACATGCTAGAGTTTTTCTGCCCGGGACTAAAATTTGTGTTCGACATAAACAAAAGACAAAACAAAAAACACGGCATTTAAAGGGTTAATGTTGGAAATCAACAAAATGTTCGCCGCAGACAATAAAGTCATTTTATGCAGAATTCGGCTCCCACTTCTTGTGGGAGGTTATTGCATCCACTGTTTACGCAACACAACGTCGGCAGGAATCATGTAGAAAGGAACACCGGAGTATTTCTTTCTTGCATTGACGTACTACATACATCGGCATAAAGCAGTAACGCATTTTGATGGCAGTTTAGTCTGAACACGATTCCAAAAAAACACGACCTTGCCATCGGCAAAGTCACGATTTCTGGCATTGTCGAAACCTTGCCCACGAATGGTGTCAGCGGTTGAGTGCACTGTGCTCGGCCGGGCACTCGGCTGGACAACCCGGCTCAGCTATGGAAGCGAAGGCATGTTCCAACTTCCCATCCGCGTTGAACATCGCGCCATCGGCGCTACCGTGGATGCCACGTAGCAACTTTGAATTGTGCGGTATGAAGCGTTTTCTAGCGGGATTCCTGCACTTTTATTTTAGTTTACTTCTATTTTTAGAAGAGCTTATTATTTAAAATTCAAATGTACGAAATTTGAAAAGGCACATATATTCGTGCATGAAGGAAATACGCTTAGTTTTGGGGAGTTGAAACAGTGTGGCTTTCCCATGCTTTTCAAAATGTGTAAAAATCCCCCAAAACCCACGCCATAAAAATAAATCTAACGGAAAAACGAAAATATAACTTCCTTTGTTTGCGATTTCATTTAAAATAACCTTTTGCATCAAAAATTAAAAGCGTAACGGCGAGCTTCTGGAATAAAACGAACCAACTACTTCTCCTCTTTACCGCCGTCGGGAAGCAGCGCGGTGATCGACCTCCGCAGCAGGAGCATTTGGGCGGCGTCCAGCGCTCCTATCGGCCGGGCCACTCGCACGATCGCTTGCGAGGCCAACGCGTTCATTATCCTCTGTCACTCTGGCACGGCGCATCCAACTGCGATGGAGGAGAGGTCGTTTGCCGAGTATCTGAGTTCCTATCTGAATGTGAACAGCCCCGAGAGCCCAGACGATGGGGTTCAACACCGCAATGGCCACCAAGGAGACCGCACCATCGTCTCCGAGGACGTGGAAGGCGAGGTCTTCGACTGGATCCTGTCCCACCTCGAGCCCAGGTGACAAAAGAGCCGGAAAGCTCGCCGGTCGCGTTTTGTTGTCACAGTCGCCGGTCTATTTCTAGACGCTGGGCGTGATTTCAGCGGAGTTGGGTATCGCGCACAGCAGTCATGTCTGAACCGTAGAAACAAGGGCTACGCTCGACGACACTTTGAAGTGTGTGTGGATGGGTGCAGCAATCCCTTGAGCTGGCCCGTTTTATTTCTATCTTCGTAGACGCTGCGAAGTTAGGAAATAGCCAACACGTTTTTAAACCTTAGTAGCTAGGATGCGACGTCCCGCATTGTGTTTTTCTAACTTTTTCTTGGTTTAGTCTGAAGTTTTAAAATGTCTTATCAGTGACGCCAAGAGCGCCGTCTAACCGTCGAGTAACCGCCATGTTTTCTTCGTAAGTAACGAGAGGTCACTGCCCGAGTTTTACAACTAAACTCGCTGGCTTCGTCAGTGGGTTGTTTTGTGAGGGTTGTATCCGCATAACTGCCGTTAGAATCCTAACGCCACTTCACGGCAATGTTTTCAAGCACTGCTCCCTCTCGCGAACCTACGCGCCATACCTGTCAAATTCTGCGCCAAGTTGTCCCACTTCTCCCGCCTTCTACGCAGTGGATTTGAACGCTTTTGAACTCGGGTTTTGCGTGCTTATCCTTCGTAGTCTGGTTTCTGTCGAAATGACCGCGCAGATTGGCTAGCCCACCGGCTGAATTAAGATTCGGCACCAATATTCCGTCGTGTGCCGCCGGGTTCGTACTCGTTTTATGTTCGTTGTTTTCGCATAGTTTCAGCAGTGTGGCGTGACCACTCCCCCCTTCCCCCTCACTTTTTTACTCAGTTTTTTCTCGGCATTTTTTTGTGTTTGTTTTGATCGTTATCCTTCGCTTAAACCTTTCAAGCTTGTCGGAACCGGGTTTCCTTTTGCCGCAGCTCTAGGGAGGCCCGCTTCACAGCCAGCCCGAATTGGCTAGCGCCCCGAAGGGACCCAAGAAACCTTCCATCAATTTTATGCTGCTCCTCGCCTTCAGGAAGCCGGTCCCAGTCAGTCCGGTGGCATGCTGTTTGTTGCCCTTCGCGCCGGGTACTTTTTTTTTTTTTTGGGCTTGTTTTTTAGTGGTTTTATTTCCCCGGCTTGTTTATTTTTTTTTTTTTTTTCATGTAGCCATCCATCCCCGACTGTACTCCCACCCTCCTCCTTCAAATTCTGAATGCCACCATTGTACTTACACCGGTGTGTCTTTCTTCTGCTATTTGGGCGAACGTTACCAAAAGGGACGGCGGCGGGGGCCTTTCCCGAGTAGAGAGAAGTTGCATCCGGGCGGCGACTATCTGCGGCGAAGTGCACCGCACTTTGTAGCTTCTCGGAAAGCTGGAGCTCCGGATTTGGCATCGCTTTTTTTAGTGCCTCAGCGGTGGCGGTGGCGGCGTTGTTTGGCGTGGGCTCGTCGTCGTCGCCCGTTTGCTCGTGCACGCCGACGTCTTCGCTCTGGTCGCGAGCGCTGTGCGCGAAGGAAGGACCTGGCAGACGTGGGGGTGGGGAGGACGGTCGCTTCGTCGGCTTTTTGACCGGCCGCGCCAAGTAGAGCATTCTGTCTGTCTCTTGCGGAGCGTTCACCTTTCAGTCCTAAACGTCACAGCTGAATCTCTCCCGCCCCCTCTTTTTTTTTTTTTTTTTTTTAACTCGACGTCCCAGACTTTGTTATGGTTAGTGTTTCTTTCTGGACCTAGTCGTGACAGTTGTCAAAACAATCGTTAACGCTGTTTCTTTTTTTTTCTCTCGCTAGTTTGGGGCAACATAGCTTCAATAACTTTTTTTTTTTTTTTTTGACACGCTTTGCAGGGTTGCGGGCTTGCATTCCTCCGTGCTCCAATTCATCCGTGTCGATGCAGTTCGCTACTCCTCCATTTTTCGGTGTTCCGGTAACCGCTACTTGAACGAGAGGAAGTTGTTCTGATGGGCTTTATGCCAACGTCGCGTTATCTGGCAGCACGACGGCCCTTCCGCGGTCCGGGTGGGGATAAACTGTGCTCCTCTACCAGTCTTAATTGACATTGAAGTTTTACGCAGGTGTCATTCTCGGAGAATGAGAGGAATGCTCGAGCTTGGGGGGGGGGGGGGGTCTCTCTTGCCATTCCCCATTTTTCAAAGTTGTATGAGGTTAGTTTTCGTATTGCACTACGTAGGTCTAGTCATTAGGGAGTTGTATTAGACCGCGTCCACCGTGGAGCTAAGCTTACCGAAGCTTACCGCGACCGGAAGCGACCGCGTGCCGTTAGCCTTGGCTGCAGAATTTCGGGTCTCGTTTCCGTTCGCGGTAAGCATATCGGGATAGCGGACGCGGTCTACTACAACTCCCTATTGCCATTGGGGAGTTTTCATAGATAGTTATCGCCGTCCTGCAACGCTCTCCGCAACCCGCTACGATAAACGGAACTCTACAGCCAAAGCCATCGGCGCGCAGGCGCAGTAGCGGCTTCTTCGTTGCGAAGGGGAAAACGTGGTCTACGAAAACTCCCTATTGCCTCCGGATTGGCGGTGCGAATATCGGAGGCCACGAGAGATGCTGACATTTTAAAATCACGTTTTTGAAGAAAACTTGGTATTATCAGCTTGCAAAACTCCCCGAGGGGATGCTGTCAGAAAGTCTCGTTCCCGTAACTGAAGTACTTTTTATTGGATCAATTATTTTCGACATGCAGGCACTATGCATAGTGGAACTTTAGAACACGTTTACGTCATTCGCCATTATAACATCCAGCCCAACATTCACGATGAAATTTTGTGTGCAGCCAGCTTTCATACTGAACTATCGTAAGGAACGCGGGTGTGAACCTGCTTTCTGCACTGTCATGCCGTTTTGTCATTTCAGATTTTAATTGTGTTTTAAAGTTAAATTATTTTTGATGTCTTTGCAACCCCTTGTGATTTAAGTATTATGGTGTATCTAACCTCTAAAAAAACAAAAAAAAAACTGGCTATTACTTTTTTTTTTTTTAAATTATGAAGCTTTCCTCTTCGTGCGTTGTGTTCTTTTGGTGTTGCATCGCAGATCTGCAAAGGATTAATTTATGGACTCGAACCTTTCCATGGCGTCCTCTTTCACTGATATGAATGTGCCCACGCAAGTATATTACGAGTGAGACAAAGCGCTTAGAAGGTCGCCTTTCGGAACAGTGTGACTGGGTGGCGTAAGCCACCGCAGGATTAAGTCGCAGCCATTAATCAGTACATCCATCCATACGTGGCCAGTCTATTCCATGCCATAGCCAGGTGCGAGCTTTCGGTTTTCGCATATTGCACGGGCCAAACGCACAAAACTTGCATCGTGTGTTCTGCAGAAGAGACCTTTTAACAAGGTTGTAGAAAATACAGGTGATCGCATGCGAGTGCTTGTAAAATCAGTGGCATCATGTTGCACGTGCTTATCGCCACATTCGCTGATTTCGCCTCATAAGTGATTGCCGACAAATAATTAAAATAAAAAAAATGTAAAGATATTTCTAACAATTAAAAAAATAGCCAGTACCAGCTGCTCTGATCCAAAACCTTCCGACGACCGACTATGACTTCCGCCCAGATTTACGTTGGCAAGGGTCGATTCCTGGTACTCGCGGTGATTTTATTGTGTTATTCTGTCCGCGTCAGTGCAAGCTCGTTGCAATGTTCTCATTTATCACTTCATTAAGTTACTTAACGACGGCGAAATTTCATTCCAAGATGGCTATATGACGATGAAGTCCGAACGAGGTACGCGTAAGTATTGCCGTGTTTTTTAAAGGTGAAAACTAAAACCCGCATATTAAAGTCGGTTGCTGCGAGGCCATCTTAACTGTTTTCAATTATGACAGCGCTGTAGCGTTCACGTACACTGCTCTGGGGTGTTTGTGAAGTCAAATTAGGCGCTCGACCGCATGCAACAACGTCACGCACCATTAGAATCTTCCTTGAACGGGATTGCTATTCCCCGTAAAGGTGGCACTTTGACGCGCTGTAGGCCACGACCGTATAGTTTCTACAATTTCCTGTCTACAGCATTGCTCTGTCTGTTCGTTTGTTACGGAAGAGTGGTGCGCGCCTGCACAGCCATCCCTCCGGTGCCGTAACGTGCTGTCGTTAATATTGTATTGTTTTTGCATTTGGGTAACGATTTTCGATACTCTGTGCCGGTGTCTTTGTATCTGCATCGTATCGTTATCGGAGCGACAAAACAATATAGCGAAACACCCTATTGATGTATTGCCTAGTTTCTGCACAGCTTAGCCAGTCATATAGCGTACACGTGAGCGGCCGGGAGCATAAGGGGGTTTTAAGTAGATCCTACCGATGTCGTGGTGGCGGGGCTGCGTAGTCGGCTCAAAGTTGACCGATTCGAACCCGTCGATGAAGGCACGCAGCGCATCTTGTCCCATTGCGGCGCTGGGCGAACATCGCTCCTCTTTCTGTTTTTCTAGGTATACGCGGGATCTGTGCCCAATCTTCGGAAAGCAAGGTCGTGAATCTCTCCCCTGCGCTTGAGAAAAATTGGCTCTTTTTGGCATTTCCCAAGGGGTGCATTGCGAGTTTACGCTGGATGTATAAAGCCGCCACGTGACACTTGGACGTCACGGTGTTACGTGATGGTGCTACCTGACGTCACGCCGCGTCATTGTGTCACGTAACGTCACGTACCTATGATACTCTGCATTTATAGTGCCTTTGGGGTGACGTCACCTGACACTGGGACGTCATCGAGACATGCCAGGGACTTTTAAATGCTGCGCATTTATAAGTAATTAGTGATTCCCTGCGCTTGGTTCCTCAGGTATGCCGTCCATAGACCAACACGGGGCTCTGGCATCACACCGCTAGGTTGGTGCTGCTGTCGACCCGGCGCAGACGCTTCATCTCGCACAAGTCTGGTTTCCGCGCACGCGCGTGACTCGGACCTGTGCCGGTTCGACTTCCGGTTGCCGTGCGGGTAGGCTTAGCTGCAGCTCCTCGGCAGCAGCAGTAGGCGCAGCAGCCTCGGATGTAGTGAACAGCGTTGCTGGTGGCGACAGCTCGTACGATTCTCTTGAGGGGGACCGAGCGGACACGACTGCTGGTGGTGTTCAGCAGGCAAGCATTAAACTCGTAATGGTTTGCCCCGATTTTCGACAACCGTTATTTTGCGCCAACCGCCGACAAACAGGTAATCGCGGAAGCCACGAGAGACGAGCAGAAATCGGGAAAGGACCTCTTCTGTTCAGTTCAGTGTTTTTCCGCGAGGTGCCGTCCGTTTTGCTGGATTCTGAATAGAACTTTCCACGCTGTTTGCAAAAAGTGACACCCGATCGTCCGTGTAAAAACGAGGGCTGTGTCGACGTTTTATTAAATTTAATTCGTGTAATCAGTGTCCCCGATGTTAGTCTCGGCATTCGTGGAATTGTCGTGAATTAAATTACCGTGAAATCAATTGTTACCGATGTTTACTTTCCAATGTATCGGCGTGATAAAGCCCGAACGAGCATAGCAGACGAGTTCAAATTTGCATTGTGTTGCCTCATCCTCGCTGCGTGCTTCTAAGCTGTCGAACCCGTGCACTCGAATACCTTATCGCAATCCGACTTTCAACGCGGCGCGGCGTGCTTTTATCTCTCGAACGGTTGCGTTGATTGTCGTTCGAGGGTGCATATAATTTTCCCGAGTCTCGTCGGGAGGTGCTATGGACTTTACGGACCCGCAAATGAATGCAGCCATTGTTCCAGGAGGGCGTGACCATCGAGCTCGGCGCTCGCTCATCTGCTAACGCGCGTGTGTGACCTCGGAAGTCCATTAACACGACTCGAGGCATCGTCCCTAATGCAATGTATGCGCGTTGCACCGTCGCTGCAAAACACGTTGTAATTAATTGAGGGAACCCTCTGCGATGACGCGCGAGTTTGTGAACACGCGATGCAAGTGTCTTCGCGCAGCGGACTGTACCGTATAAATGTTTCTCAGAATAAGGGTGGTTTATTGGAGTGCTATTACTGTGGAGATAGTAAAGGGCGCAACCGTTATAGCAGGAAGCCTTTTTTTTAAATAAAATGTGTGTGCGTGAATTTTTTTTTTTTTTTTTTTTGGGGGGGGGGGGGGGCATTAGGGTTTTTTGCGGTACGTCCTTCCACGGAGGATTAATGTCTAAAGCTCTCGTACCGTTCAGACATTTGGCACGTCACCTGTCTCGCTCCATTAGACGAATTAAGAACACCTGCCCGTAGACGTACTAATATGCAATGAGCACCTCTTTCATGTCTGAGCCTAAAAGAAGCCGACCGTTCAGTTGTTTGTGGACAGTTGTGCACTACCGGTCTGTAAACTGTGGAATATTGCGTATGTCGGCGCAAAGATGATCGTTACGTCGCCTAATAAAATTCAGTCTCTCTGGTGATATAGAAACGAAAAACGTCTATATTACTTTGCACTGACACCAGTCGTGACGTCTCCTTGTGACCTTCTTGAAAATAGCAACAATGCGCGTGCATAGCTTTGATAGGCGCTGAAGATGCGCGAGAGCGGAGATTCCGAAAACTCCGTATATGACGTCGTGCTCCGGGAAGGAGGGGCTTCAACGGCACTTTAAACATTTTCTACAGGCTCCGTGCATCAAATGGAAAAATCTCGATATTCGTGATCCTGGGGGCCAAGTGAAGTCGATTGAAGTGTTTTTTTTTTTTTCTTATATATTGAACCGCTCCAGTTTCGCTTTAGTATTGTCAGTACCGTAGCTATATCGAACAGCCTCTAAATCGCAGCCTGTTTTTGAGATTTCTACGGTATTTCTATTGTACGTGCATGACCCCGCGGACCCTATTTTAGGGGTTATTTTGTTTAGCGCAGTCTCACGGAAAAACGAAGACTTGGCGTAATTTTCATCAATGGACACAATCAATTGTTTGAAAGCTAGGTCTGTGCTTAATTTTTTTTCTTTCGGATTGTGATTTAGATACAATAGAAAAACTTTATACTGTTTTTTTCTTCCCCTTTTGATGGTTATAATGTCCAATCCCAGCACGGCTTTTATTTCTGAAACGTTAGCGTTAAGGGTCATAGTTGTTCAGAACAAAGCGTACCGCCTGATGTTGAGATTTGTCTTGTTCGTTTTTAATGTAGTCACATAATCTATACTCCGCGACAACATTTCTCTGGAATGCAGCGGAAGGTACAGGCGCTCGTTCCCTCTCCCATTTTGAGCGCCGGATAAAGCTCTGCGCGGGACTCTCCTCCTCTCCCCGAAAATGCCAAGAAAAGTTGTCGCCGAGTATAGAATAGGTCTCACGGTCTCGTCAAGAAAAAAAAAAAAAAAAAGCATTCTTTAATGATTCATATAACCCTGAGACTAGTGAGAAAGACAGACGACGATGGAGATGAAGAACGGGCCTCAAAACTTTCATTCTTTCACACTTTCTGACGCGGATTTAGATTCCGGTGGATAAAATATAACGTTTTACTCCCTTTCGTTGTGTACGCTCTCTGCCATTCATTTTAGGGATTCTGTAAATAATGTCCTTAAGCATACTCAGAGACAGTATTAGTGTTATCCTAAGCCTACTCAGTTTTACAGACATTAGTATCCTCTTAAGAAACGCCAGTGATTACATTTAGGCTAATTTTCCTTGTATAATGCCGATTAGAAAAAAAAAAAAAAAAACACTTGGTTACTTAGCAAGCTGGCAGTGCCCCCTGACGGTTGATGTCCCTCAATAGTGCCAAAACTCGCATTAAAAAAAAAAGAAGTAAACAGTAAAAGGGGAGGGGGGAATCTTCCCCTCCCCCTATCACCGCCGTCGCCCTCCCACCGCCCGACTAGTTCCGTCTCATCTCCCTGTTAAAGCGCAGTCGCCTTTTAAAATGGCTTTTCTTTTTGAACCCCGCCGTTCAATTACGAAATTTAAAGAGTAAGCATGGGAAAATGTTTCACTCGTTTTTCGTAAAAAAAAAAAAAAAAAAAAAAAAAACGTTTTTGCACGTTTATTTAGCGGGCCGTCGTTTTCGCAGTCTTCGGTGGTGCGTGCGTCTTGTGGGTGAGTCATGATCGGAAAACACGGCGGCGACTTGTCCTCTAGCACGGCGGCGTGGCGTGACTCACTCCGACCCGAGGAGGACCCGTTTTTACTGCACACCCCGTCGGCGCTGCTTGCGCTGGATCGCTGCCCGACGACGTTTTATATCCGACGTGTCCCAGACGGTTTTCTTCGCTCCCCTCCGACTCCGTCGCTCGCACTATTCGCTGATCGACGGCGCTCCCCGGACCTCCCAGACGAAATGTTGCTTTCTCGGCGTTGGCTTTCCCCCTCCTTTGCTGTCTTGTTGTTGGCTTGGGTAGCGGGTGCCGTGCCGGTTTCATCCGACGTGCATGACCAAAAGCGTCGCTGCAGTAGTCGGGCTTCCACGATTGGCCAAAAGGCTCACTGGGACGTCTCTAGTGGGATGAATTACGCTTTCATTCATCGACGGAGAAATGCGGAATTCCGCTCTCATTCATCGAATGAGAGAAAAGTTAAAATTCGACGGTTTCAGAACGCGATGACTCCAAGCTTCCATCGTACTTTCTAAGGCTTGTTCACACAGTTCCAACTGTTTATGGCTGAGTCTTGAGATTTCATGGTGATGATGATCCCGGGACTGTTTCCTTGTAGTGGGCCATCTGGAACACTTGCAATTTCTGTTATTTCCCTTTTTCGTGCATCATTGGTTTTTATTGGCTCGAAACACTTTTTTTTTAATGTAATAAACTACCGTTTCTCATAGATCGTACATTTGATCTCGCAAATACCGCAAAACCCTTGCTCAGGTGAAACGCAGTTCCAGGGCGAGCTCATAGATGGCGCCAGGGTGCCAGTCTGTTCTCTCGTCGTGAAGAGATCTCGCGGTCGTAAGGAAACGCAAGTGTGTTGACCGGTCTTTACACGTACCATCGAACCTGTCGTTCGCACCTGATAATCTTGGTCGTGACTTCGCGGATATGAACCGTTAGAAAGCGCCCATCGAGTCGTCTCGTTGTCAATAACCGAAGTCTAATCCCATTTTGCTGCACTTTGGCCAACGTTACTAGAACCACTCAGTTGGGAAACTGCCATAGCCTGCTCTGAAAAAGTGGCACCGGTCCGTACTCAAGAACCGAGCTAATGGCGATCGCAGCGCCGCCGTTTCTCCCGCAGCGGCCACTTGGGGAACTGCACGGCTGCCTGTATTGGTTCGGGAGTGCATTCGATAGCGTCCGCTGTGACTGTTCTATTTTGGCTTTAATCGGCCATTTCGGCGCCGAAACACACAGTGAAAGGGGTTTCAGGGATGCCAACCCCCGTTTCCCAAGCGGACGCGCAGGCAAATTACTACCGAGGTTAGGATGCACCCAGGTCGGAACGCGCTGCCTGAAATCAACGGTGAGACATGGTTGTATAAAAACGATATAAATTGTGCCGCAAAACCTTGTAATGATTTTAGAAAACATCACGCGCCTGTCATATTTTTGCTTAACTCCAAGAAAAGTTCCTACAAAGTTTTTTTCATTTGTTTTTACGCAAAAACGTGCTTTCTAAAAGCTCCAGGTGACCACAGTAAAGAAAAAGATTTAGCTGCCATCTTGGCACCCCGAGCCGAGTTTGGGTACTTTGGGAACATTCGTCGACTCTAACAGTAGCCATATAAGGCAACTTTCATGTTTCAACTGGTCGTTTCCACGGAACACCCCCCCCCCCCCCCCACACACACACACACACACACACTTTTTTTTTCTGAAATGACAAAAATAAAATTTGTTTGTTTGTTCGAACAGGAAAAAAAAAATTGCGGATATGTAGGAAACGAGGACAACCCCTTTGTATGTATAGTTTGTGGAATATCCGGTTGTTGTTGTTTTTTTTGGTTTTTTTTTTTTCGAGCTGGGACTGGGAAGCCCCAGGAAAGCCCCAGTACGTGACAAAGGCCATTCAGGGAGAAGTTTGAGAGAGCAGAATGTAGCTTTGTAAGTCCTTCGTTCAAACTAGCCCCCTCGCACACACACACACCCAGAAATAATAATAAAAAAAACAGTCCTGCTTACGGTACTTACTCGCAGCCCATAGGAGAACCAGAACAGAAGAATGTCTAAAGCGAATGCAAAATATAACAAAGCCAGTTCAAATACACGTCAAGATCCCATATTTCCCCTACGTGGTTTTTGTGACGAGCAAGGTTTTGAGGTTGGAGGTAGTTAGGAGTGCCAAAGATGCAAGTCGATCTTCACACAATAAAGTAATCGGAAAAGTAACGGTTACTTCTTAAAGTAATGTCCAATTACTTTTGCTTTCAAGTAATCTAATCGAATACTTTTTAGCCAAGAGTAATTGTAATCTAGTACTTTTTTTTAGTAACCTGTACAAGACTGGTTTTAGCTGAGGAAATTTTAGGCATAGCTACCTTGCTGCGAAAAAAAAAAGAAATGAGATCAACAAATTTACCAGGGTCATCGTCGGATGGGTTCGGTAGACGACCGAGTTAGCGATGCTTTTAACTCGTGGCGCCATCTTCCGATAGGCCCAACAAACAGATGACGCACTTTGTCTGCAGATATTCTATTTAAATATAGAAAAATAAATTGCGTATACATATAGAAAAATGAATTAAAAAAAAATATATGTAAAATGGCAGTCTCTAACCGACTTGATTATTCAGTCTACTTTGGGGTAGAATCTGCGTGCCTAGACAAATGCAACTAAAGGCGTAATGAGGAGCAGTGGTCGGTCAACGACTAACAGAAGCTACTATTAGTGCCTTTTTTAATACTTTTTGTTTGGAGGAAAAGGGGGGGGGGGGGGGGTGTAACCGTGAATGGTAGTCCTCCATTGTCACGGTTTCGCTTATAATTCCGAGATAGGTGGACCTCGATCAATCCCTCCCAATGACCGTGGTTTCATGAAATTACTTCCGGTGTCTCTAAAGGAACATTCGCTCGGTTTTCTTACCCATTATTTCTTCGCCTCTCGATCCAGAGTAGTTTTTTTTTAGTATCGTAAGCGATTCGGCTCCTCCCGAGATTAGTGTACGTTTGCAACCGCCGCATTTGGAGACTATTTCGCCAGTGCTAACAGTAACCGGCGCTCCGCTCTGCCGCCAAATTCTTTTTACATTCGTGGCCCCCGGCTCTAATCCTTAATAACACCCCCCCCCCCCCCTCCTCCTCAGCCCCGCCCCATTAATCCCCGTGCATACGAGAGCTAGATAAGTAGTTCGGGATCAATTAATCGTCTTTTTTAGGTCTTAAGTTTTAGGGCAGCATTAAAAAAAAAAAAAAAATAGAAAAATAACGATGTGGTAATACTAATGGCACGCAGCTTTTCAAGAGTGCGTGCCACTTAGCTGCTGCGACGTCAGTGATCAAAGTCCGCCATTGTTAGGGCGCATGCTCTGAACATTGTATTGAACGCTAGTGCTGCGTCAGCCGAAATTAATATTGTTATGAATTTAAAGAGACAATGAAATCGTGTTTCGACTTCTTCCTTCTTCACTTTGATCCTCCTTTCAAAAGCGAAATGAGAGATCGCGTGGTCGTGACGTGCTTGGGCATCGGAGGCGATGACTCCGAGCTTCCACCGTGCTTTTGAAGCACCCTGGAACTTGTCGTTCTCAAGTGATAAGTGCCGTCGCGGCACTCTTTGGCCACGAACGCGTATCCTAATATCCGTCGACGGATTGATTGTTGAGGAGCGCGCGTACTTCCCAGTGAGGCAGTCAACGCGTGAGCTGTGCTCGGCTGACTCGTGGACTTTGACGGGCTTGGCCAGCGCGGATGCATCGCAGCGAAAAAGCGGAAAGCCTTCGAAGGACACGAAGAAATGTTTCGCTGTAGTTTCGAATTTTCGTACCGAAAAGCGGAGGTTTGGCTTTCTACCCTCGTGCACTAGTTTTCTTTGGCCCATTAAACGATATGCCATTCATAAAATGCCACTCTGAAATCGTTTATCCCGGCCCACGATTCATTTTATGGTCCCTTTTACCCCCGCGCACGACGGCACGCCTGTACGATGCTCATCCGGGTCGAAACGGGCAGGGGTGGGTATTGAACTGGGGATCCCCGGGTTCTTTCCACAGCGCGAACTTTCGCTTTACGTGCTAACCCCCCCCCCCCCCCCCCCTTTCCCCCACACACACACACACACGCAAAATTTTCATTTTTGGGGTTAAATAGAGAACTGCAGATACCACGTCGCTGTAACCCACATCGCACAATCGCTGAAAAAAAAAAAAAAAAAAAAAAAAATCTTTACCGGCTTTTTTCAGACAGACGAGTTTCTTCTCTTCGCCTTTGCGGAGCCTTTGATGTATTTTTCTGGAGCGGTCCAAATTGTTGCGTATGTTGTGTTACGCACGAAACCCGTAATCCCGGAGTTTTCACTTTATTTTTTTCTTCAATCGGGTGTCTTAATTTTACGAGCGCGTTGCACTGTAAGGTCTTCCTACATCAGAGATATCCCCCCCCCCCTTTTTTTTTTTCGCCTTGTATATTTTTTTTAATTTTAATAACGATATGCCAGCCTCCTTCTATGCACGCATATATTTGCGGGGCTTGTGTAGGCATTGATCCTGGTCCCGCTCTTTGCCGAGGCCTTTCACTCTCACGATCATTTTTTTCCTCCCTCCCCGCTGGTGATTACTAGCTGTGCATCGGCGGCTGGTTGCACTGCTCGCTGCTGGAGGAATGCGGACGGTCGGTCGGGGGAACCGGTACTTCCGCGGCGCTTCGAGAACTGCTCTGATTGCATGTTCGGACTCGTTTGATTCCTTCCGAAGTTCTCTTTGAAATAATATCATCTCGGATGTGCCGCTCCGGTCTCTCGGCCCCAGTTTCCCGGAATCAGTCTGCGTCATTTTTGACATTTGTTCCCCGCGCTTTTCGTGAGTCGTTTATCGTCGTCGAAAATTCGCGGTATACCAAGTTCGATTTATAGACTCTTTTCGAAATTGTCTGGCAACTTTGATCGCTTTCACCTCGGTGTATGGCATCTGTGTACAAGTATACTAATTTTCAAAAATAATTTTTTTTCTCATTGTTTATACTAATTTTTTTATAAGTTTATACTATACAGAATGGACGGTATGAAATCAATGAACCGTTTTTATTCGTTATTTTCTTGGCAGTTTTTGCCCGTTCTCTGTCAGCCCAAAGACAAGATTTCGTCACTGAGTATTGCCCATTATCAATATTACTGTCGCTTGAGACATTTGCGTCTATTTTGTGGTGAGCCCTAAGAAATGCTGGTGCGTAGTTGCGAGAGGTTCTGTGTCACTATGAAACATCGTTCTTGGACAAGACATGCCATATCCGCCTACCTTTGATTATCCATTTCTGTCGCTCTTACGTACGACACAGGCATGTCCAAGCTTAGCCTACGCGGGCGTTGAGTCGCGGTGGAACTGATAGCGTTGTTTCAACGGCAAGAACGCGAGAGTTGCTGTTGCAGGCGGTGTTTATCGGAACCATCGAGCGCTCGGTGACGCCGAGTGACCACTCGCAGGAACGAGTTCGTTTACCACTAGGAAGACGTCGTCTTTACAATGTCCGAGTCACATTACTAATATGTACCCCTTTTCATAGCAGCTAAACTACTGGGTAGTGACATATACTGGGGGTGTGCAATTATATATGATGTAATAATCGTGCACCGCTGGAAAGCAAACATGCAAAAGCAGCGCGTCTAAGACGTGATGCATGATTAAGGCTAGGCTAACGGGAGATGGGGACCAGTTAAAGTTGATGCGGTTTGACGAGCGGCCTTAATTTGAGCGAGCTCCAACAGAGACGACCGTCTGTCTGACTGGCGGACGTGGCCGGCTCGGCTTCGCTTCCTCCTTCGGGACCGTCGGTCGTTGTCGCCTCTTTTGATGATCGCTTTCCTAGTGAAGCGCCGGCAACTTGACGTGGCTTAACTGGGGGAGCCGAACCGCGCTCTGCCTGGTTTGCCTGCGACTCGACAGTCGTGTTTTTGTGGGATATTCATGGTGTCAGACGAGATCCACTGTGAAGAAATGGGCCGAGTCTACATCAGCTTCGAGATATGCGGCGTGACGCTCACTCCAGATTGCTTATCGGACGTGCCGAAGTTGTCACTTTTCTTCGTATGACTCGCTCGACGAAAGCAAGTCGCTCCTTCGAACGATGGCCTTCTGAACACGACAGACTAAGAAAAAAAAAAAAAAACGTTTCCTTCGCTTGCTGATCAAACATGGGTTGTTTATTTCGATGCTAAAGTTTGTATAAATGTCGCGGAGCCCTTGAAGCAAGCACGGTCTCCGACAATGTGAAAGGCCCATTGAACGGCTCGGTTTGAGGCGACAGTATTGAGAGTAATTTTATTAGCACGAACTTTGCCCTTGGTCCGGGGCGTTCATACTTGGGGTGCGGAAAAAAAATGAACGTTTGTTTTGCCCTCTAAAATTGAAGTGCCTCTGTCCAAAGTGGGCCAAAGCCGGGGTCACACTGCTTATACATCATGCAAAAGATACTCTGCATACAGATACGAATGCGAGTCGCCGCGAGATCCGTGCTTCGAATGCACCATGGCAACGAGTCCAAGGAGAAACTTTTGCACGTGGCATTCAAACCACGGAGATTGTGGTGACTCGCGTTTGCAGACTGTCCTTTGCAGGATGAATGAGCAATGTGACCCCGGCTTTAGCCGAACGAGTCTTTCATAATTATGGGAGTCTGTTCATGACCACGCTTCCTGCCTCATTCCGCTAACGGTCGAGGGCTTTGCTACAGCGTCGTCTATGTAAGGTGTAGTTTATGAACGAGTGAGACCAAAGCTGTTTGTCTGGGCGAGCGGTCTATGCAGTTCAACTAACCGGTTCTCTCTACTTAACGTACAGTGCACCCCAAACTTAACGCCGCCAGTGGGTTCCCAAACATTTTTTTTTTTTTTAATAATAATCAATGTTTATGTTTATTCACGTAAAGATGTACAAAGAAATGTCTGATTAGTCATCTGGATCCATAGCCTACATGGCTAGTAATGGATCCATAAAAAAAAAACATTCACATTTAAAACAATCCTATAGGCATTCACACAATCTATACATAGCTGCACAAATAATATAACTACTAGTACGGAGTTAACAGGGTGAGTTGTACACTTCAGATGAAATAAATCGTTTTCATGAGAGTACAAAATTTGTTGCTAGTTTTATATTACATGAAATGTTATTCCATATCTTCGCACCAATGAACGATATTAAGCGGCGCCCGTAAGCATTGTAAGTTATCGGCAAGTTAAGGTTATTATAATGTAGTTGTCGGGTTTCACGTTTTGGAAAATTGAATATAGAAGAGTGATATAGAGTATTCTGGGTTAAAATTCTTTGGACTAAAATGGTAGTCTTATGGTCGCGAGCTAAGTTGATGGGGAGTATGTTTAATTCACTAAAAAGATGCTTAGCTGATGCATGTATAGGTGCTGCCGCTATTATCCTGATTGCCCTTCTTTGCAGAATGGTAACTCTCGCTAGATATGAGCTCGTGTCGGCTACTTATTGTTAAATTTGTCACGAAAGCGTTCGGGGTGCCTTCTCAGGATGGGATAGAAATCGAAAAAGCGTTCGGGGTGCCTTCTCAGGATGGGATAGAAATCGGAAACCCAAACATTCTTCAGATATTTCAATCGGCCACCGCAGGGACTGTCAGACACAGCAAATGCCGTGGCGGCGTTAAGTTTGAGGCGCACTGTACCATGCTGGGAATCAGAAAATCGCATGTTTACACATCCGCGTGAGTATTCGCATCTATAATCGTTTCGATGTATGTGGACGGTAGAACGGCTACCGTGCGGTAATGAAAGCCTATTCAGCGGTGCACGTCGCGATATGCGTGGTTGCTAATCTTCATTGATGCTGCATCCTTGCAAAGGCAGAAACTGTGTATTCGGTTTTTCTTTCGTTGATAACTCGTTTCGGATAGCTGTGATGCGCGGCAGGAACGGGTAAAGAAGGCCTGGCGGATTCGTGCTCCTTTTACGCCAATACTTGTTTAGCTGAGGAACTAGTGGTCCTGGATAGTGGAGCCAGCTTTCTGTCTGAAAACTTATTATAATTATCCCTTTTTTTATGACTGCCTACACTGTACCACAGCGCATCTTTCATTTCTCCATACGCCGAGAGCTTGATATACAAGAATCCCCGATATGCAAAAATGCGGAATACGCGGATGACCAGGGCCTAAAAGGCGCCGGTAATACGTCTCTTAGCGAGGCGTATACAGTGCTTGACGGGCTCTGTGGTGGTCTTCCCCTTGACGCGTGGGGCCTGACAAGCTCTGCTGCGACGTTGTACGGCGGCGGCAGTTCCGATGGGGCGTATTCCGCCGACGGAATGGCCGTCTGCCACGTCGGCTCTTCCCTGGCCGAGCAACATCCTCCGGTCGTTGTCGTCATCGTCGTCCACCGGCGGCAGCGCGGCCATTGTCTGGGCCAGCCGCCAGACCGCTTTCGCGCTCGCCGGACGGACGGGACGACCGTGCAAGGCAGGCGAGCAGGCCCAAAGTGCGTTGCCCCCCCGTCGGAACCCCTTCTCCCCTCTCGCCGCACCGCCAGGTCTTTTGTGTTGTGCCCGCGGAACCGGGTGTGTTCAGGGCCGCGGCGCCGAGTGGCGCGAGTGCGTGACATTGTGCCACACTTTATGGCCTCCGAAGCTCACGCCGCCGCGTTGTTGTCACACGCCGCCAGGAAGAAGGAACGCGACGCGCTTGCCGGACCCTGTCACCTGACCCCCCTGTCACGTGACCCTTTCTCTTCACGTATCGTTGTTACTGCTGCGCGTACCTTTAATTCTGTCTTTCTGTTCGAATCTGCGTGGAACGGCGCGTTTCCACCCTTTCCTTCGGTATCGGGATTTGAATGCCGTGGACACTTTTGTTGGGGGTGCTTATGACCGCTGCTCGTGCTTATGCAGGTGGCGCGATTGAACAAAAAAAATTTTTTTTTTTTCCTTTTTTTTTTGCGTGTCTCGCATTGTTGGGGGACAAGTTTGTTGGAATTGGGCCGGATAGTTGCAAGAAGAGAACGTGTGCGAATCAGCTGGCTGGGAAATAACATTTCCATAGGTGACCCGCGCGGAATGCTCTGTCGTATCTCGACGTTTTATTTAGCTTTACGGAACAGTGTATACAGTCAGGTTTGTTAAGAAGTCTGCTGTTTTGCGTGCTGCATGCATAAGGCTGTCTGCAGGGTGTCTAGCGACCGGGAAAACCGGAAATTGTCAGGGAAATTTTTAGTTACGGAGAAAAATCGTGGAATTGTCAGGGATATTGTCAAAAGGCGAGTCCAGTCAGGGAAAATGAGCCGGAAACGCCATCAAGTGCCCTGAGCCAAGACTTGAGGACTTTAGAGCAGAAAAATCGGCAATACATTCTGCTTAGGGCGGAGCGCCGGCTCTGCTCACCCGATGTAGAGTGTGCTACCCGCTGCAAAAAGAACAGCCGACAAATCCAAGCCTTGGATTGGATTGACGGTGCGACACTAGGCTAGATCCTGTTAGTAAAAAATAGGGAAGCCGCAGACCCCAATCTAAGCCTTAAGCCGAAAGTATCCGAAAGTGTGATCTGGCGGTCATGCTGCCATTCGGTTAATGAACGTGTGTGGTTGAGACTCGCATCTGAGTGAGCCTACAGGACTACCTTTTCCTTTCCAAACACCCTCTCTCTCTCTCTCTCTCTCTCTCTCTTTCTGCGTCGTGTTTTCATTGTGTTTCCGGAAGTGGCCTCTTCACTGGCGATGCCGGCCGCAAGAAAGTGCTCGTTTATTCCGGACTGGACGAACCCGAAAATTTCGGAATATGCAAGTTGGATTAAGCCCGTGCAAAATGATCCTCACAATGCTCAATTCCTTGTGTTGTAATGGTCTTATTTATTTAACCTCCTCTACAGTTGTCAGGGAATTTCTCCTGAAATTGTCAGTGAAAACCTGGAAAAATCGGGGATTTTAAAAAGAATAATTTGCTAGACACCCTGTGTCTGACAAGTATATATATGGCTATTCTGATGGGCGTTAATTATTTCAGTGAACGTGGTGGTCGAGTTTTCTTTTCGGGTTCTTTGGCCCGACTTCGTAAATTGCGGCTCATTTACACGTGGTTCGACAGATATCACCCGACCTGTTTAATGTAATGCACGATTCTCTTCACACAATATACGGCGCTTGCTTTTAGTTAGAACGCATTTCTTTCAAAATAGGGGACTGACCGTTGTACGAATACGCTGTTTTCACTTAGCCTTTTCACTTTCACTTTATCCGGCTCGGTAGGCTGTAGATGGAGTTAATGTCTATTATTAATTAATAATAAAGTAATAGTGAGGGCAAGAGACGGTCTTTTGGCGTGGCCATGTGCTTTATGGATAAGGTTGCGATGGCAGTCGAGAAAACGATGGCGGGCCGTCACAATACGTCATTCTTGCGCGCGTCATTTGGGCCGAAGCTTTCGGCGCACTTTGAATTTTGTCTTAAAGGGGCCCTGCAATGACTTTTTTACTAGTTTTTAATTTGCACCGAACCTGTGCGCACTGAACGTAGTAACTTAATGAAACTTTTCTTTTCTCAAATTTCGCTTTATTTTAAAAGTTATAGGCAAATTAGAATTACAAAAACAAGCAAAAAATAACCTTCTTCATGACGTCGTAGGTCCTGGCTTGAGTGGCCGTGAACTAGAGGAAGGGTAGTGGGCTCATCGAGTGTTCACGGCTGCCGCACTCCGTGTCGACGGCTCGAGAGGGCGCCACTAAAGCATGTTTTAGATAGGCTGTATGAAGAGGGCGGCCAGGGCGGCTCGCATTGCATTTGCTGCGCGATTAAAGACTAATTCGGCATAACACTTCATTGGCCACAAACGACAGCAAACACGGGGTAAAGATCAGTTCAGAACGGGAGCCACTTCGCGCTGCCATACCACCAAATGGTCAAATCGCCAACCAAGCCCGCGCCGAAGGCCTTCGGAACGCTCGGAAGCGGTCGGATGCTCGAGCCGGTATACGATCGCAGCGCCGCCGCGTACACCCGGAGTTTTTCTACGCTCGCCGTTCGTCGGGGCGTCATCCCACTAGCCCTTTCTAGTATGCGCCGTTTTTTCCGCCGCTTGGTGGTGGGTACGTCGACGGATCATTTCTTGTTTCCGTACTTTACAAACTGCATTTGTTTCTTTTCTGATCTAAAATACTGAACAAAAACTAGTTTCATACATAATTGAAACGGTTCGCGACACTTATATTTTGTATCTCGACTAAAAAAAAAGCTTTTAGCGGCTCTGACCAGTAGTAAGCCCAGGACCAAAGACGTCACATTTCGCGCGCTTTCGGCAACGTGGGTCGCCCTCGTAGGCAGAGGAGGTTTCCGCGTCGTCCGGTTAAAATATGACGCACTGATATTTAGTTACTCTCTCCATGTCCGCTGACTTTCCCGAACCCCAAGAGACGTGGAAACCACAAAAAAGGCAGACGCTTAAATATGATTGCAGGGCCCCTTTAAGATCGGTCCACAAACAAGAAAAAAAAAACGATAATCCTTTGAAATTGCATATGCACAATTATCTATGAAAGCGTCACTTAAAAAATCGACACATTTACTTTACTTAACCTACCCATAGTGACCGAGTTTCCACAGAGCCCTATAGATGCGTGATGAAGAAATTTCAACAAATCAAACCTAAAAAAAAAACAAAAAAAAAAACGAACAGGCGCGTAGTACTGCGTCAGACATTAATGTATCGACATAGAAAAGAGAAATTTTATTGACAAGTGGTCATGATTATGAGATACGTTAGTTTTATATTATTTTTAGCGGGTTGGGGTTCTTCCGCTGTGGTTGCTTGCTGCTTTATCAGCGCTTGTCCCGCATACTTCTACAACTTTTGTCCTCGTGCTTTGCGCGCTATGTGTTAGTATCTTACATGCCCTCAGTTGAGGTACGAGTTCGGTCCGATGCGGCTGCGGCTCTTGAGGCAGCACCAGTGGAAGAGCACGAGTTCCGACAGGTAGCCGCAGAAGGCGAGTCCGTGCGAGCAGAGCAGCAGGTAGAAGATGACGGCGAAGTCCTGGTAGTTAAGGGACGCGTAGTCGTGCAGGTGGTCCGGGTGGAACTTGGTCCAGCACGGCCCGGGGTCCGGGATCAGGTCCTCGTGCCAGTGCAGGTTCAGGCCGCTGTCCATGATCCACCGGACCCGCTTGAAGATCTCCTCCTGCCCGTTCAATCGAAAAAAAATATGCCGAGTCACTATGGTGTTGTGGACGCGCGCCATGCGTGGAAATGGTTCTTAGAAGATTAGGTTGTCGAATGAAGAGGCGATGATTTCGGCTTTTGAAACGTATACGTACGTCTTGATAAAATAACAAAGCAATTCTAGGATGCAACTAATGCATCTTAATTCATTCAACACAGGAAGGGTGAAATTAGTAACGTTCCACGTGGAGCCGCACTACCTTTTTTACTACGGTTGTTGAGGTGAATGGTATCTGAGGTGAGGTGCTAAAGAGAGCTCCGCCCCATTTGTTTTGTCGCTGGGTTTTGTCGCATAGTTTTCTTTTAGAGCGCAGCTCTTAGGCACCCGTTTCCGGCTTGAGCGGCGTCGGCGTCGCCGTAACCGTAATGCGTTTGCGCAACGCGTCGGCGTCACCGTAACCGTAACGCGTTTGCCTACGCGTCGCCGTAACCGTAGCGCCTCGGCGTAACGCGTCGGCGTCGGGAGAAGGGGGAGGAGGAGGGCAGAAGGAGGAAGAGGAGGGAGGAGGGCAGGAGGAAGAGGAAGGAGGAGGGGAGGAGTAGCAGGGAGGATAAGGAAAGAGGAGGGTATACCCTCCCCTCAGTACCCTTCCCTCCTCCTCCTCAAGAGCTGCGCTCTAATTCGGCGTTACAGGGAGTTGTAAACGGCTTTCATTTTTTAGTTGCGATTATACGATGTTGCGTGTACTTAAAGTAAAAAAGAAACCCTCAAAACGAAATCAATCTCATTTCGTACCTCGACTCTGCTTTTGTACGTTTCTGCACTAATGATATCTCGTTCTACATGGTTGCGTTCGAGGCCCGCGTTCATATAAGGACGATGTGATCAGTACGTTTTATGCGCGATAGATAGCTTACAGCTTATTCCGTACTTTTTTATTTATGTATTGCTTTCATTCGACCCCTTTATATTCTCCATTCGATGTCGCTTCTTTAGAGCTCTGCGAATACCAGTTATTCATGGCAAAGTCGACGCGAACAATGATCAGATGGGAAAACGAACGAATGAGGCATGCAGTTTGCGAGACAGGAAATGGCGGTGATTTAGTCCTTCTTTATAGTTCTTAGGCGATGACGAAAATTATTTCGCCATTCCGGCGTGATTTGGGGAGCGAAGCCCCCGATTTCTGTGAAATTTGCGAGAAGGAAAGCTCGCACCTAATTTTATTTCATCCATACGTGTTCATCGAATTTCTACGGGGACGGTCTCGCCATCTTTTGCAAACTCGACGCTGGCTGACTTGCAGATGAACCTTGGCTTTCCAACGGTTTGAAATATTCGAGTTTTACCATATATCGGTATCTAGACAAGCACCCAACACCGCGCTTATTTATCGCAATGCAAATAGTTTTTTTTTAACCGCGAGCAGGTTATTTTTGTTGCAACACTTCGTCTTTTTCCTAACAAATGTGCAGTTTTTTTGTTTGTTTTTTTAAAGTAAATGCCGGAACGAAAAAAAAGTGGTTATGCCGAGACGTTAGGCGTGGTGTCGTTTTAAATTCTGAGCATTTGGTTGTCGTCGATTGTCGGTTTTTCAGCTTTCGTTCCCTTTTCCTACGATTTTTTGTATTCGCAACTTTCGCGACCTGAAGCCGCACTCGCACAGCCCATGCATCATGCAAAAGGTTCGCCGCAGACGTAATGACCGAATCATCTGCGCACATGCCTCGCGCATGTTCGAAGCACGTCTGCATGAATCATGTCCGCAGACAGTTTTTTTTTGGTACGTGACAGGACCATTATACAGGGGACATACATTCCTCAGACAGTGTAAGCAGACAGTTTTTCGTACGATCTGTTGGCCGTGTGACCGGGGGTGCAGTGGCGCCTGTCAACGTGGCTGTCATCTGGATCGTCGACGTTATAATTAACGAGGTTAGGTCTGACTCCTGACTTTCAATTTTGTTACATACGAGGGTACGAGAGCCATAGGTTCACAGTTTTATGCCGGGAAGGTGTAAGCGAGCTTCCTCGTTGGGAAGTCGACCATCCCCGAAACTTCTCGAAGACATTCAAGAGTACCCGAGAGAGCCAATCTCTGCAATCAGGGAGGGAGCTCGGCGAACAGCGAGGCTCATTATATGTGTAGACCTAACAATTAAGACAGGACTGTGGTACGGAGCAAGACTCGCACCGCGTTACCAATATCGCTGAGAGTGAACAGGCAGTTTTCCGGTGTATGGCTACTACGATGGAAGCCGCAGCGAACGAGGCGATGCACTCGCCTGCAGCACGGGATCCATGGTCTTCCTCACGTAGAAGACCATCTTGATCTGTAGGATGCGCTTGCGGCCCAGGTGGAAGAGCCCCTTTCCCTTGAGCTCGACGTCGTAGCAGTGTTGAGAGACCCTGGCGAGCAGCGAGATGCGCTCCATGAGGATGACGGCCTTGCGCTTGAGAACCATGGATAGGTAGGGCGGCGTGAACAGCTCTTCGCCGTGCACCTCTTCTTCGTGGTCGTACTCCTCCATCATGCGCAGCACCTTTTGGAAGGCCTGGCCCTCGGCTTCCTGCAGAAAAGCGTCACGAGGGTGACGCACGACGGGTGCCTCTTTATCGACCCTCACGTTGACTAATCACGTGGGCCAGTTGCACGTCCAAGCATCAATCTCGACTTTCCACTATGGTTGACTGAAACAGCGAGGGGATTGTCTACCGGTTGCGCCCTCCACTATCTCTTCGGAGGAAGGATGAATCGGCTAACCTGGAAAGTGGCCCTAGCACATTGCGCGTGCGAGAATGCCTCCCTCACGAAACTCGAATGCCGCCTTCCTACAGACTTAAACGCATAAGCTGCGTGTTCCATTATAACTGTGGGTAGTCAAAGGAAGGCGTCCGGTGGACGCGGAATATTTTACTGGGGATGTTCGGTGACAGGGTTATCCCAATTACAGTTAGCGTTATTTCGGTGCAGCCTGGAAATTATTCGCAATCCAAATGCGTCGAAGGACGGCAATGCCATCGGCTGTCGGAGTTAAGACTTCTAATGCGACATAGCCATCTTGTAACTGCGCTTCAGAGCAACGCTTCAACCATTTGTTGCTTAAAATTGTTTTTGTCAGTTATCAGAAGCGTTGTCTCAAATCCACGAAACTCATTTCCGTGCTACAGAAATATTAATGGAGTCCGCGAAACACTTAGCTTCCTAACAACGTATCCAAAAGCTCAGGTAGCCGCATTGTCGAATCGTGTAACTTCTCCAGTTGCTCCCGTTCTGCACTGGACATCAAGATGGCGGCGGCCACGAGGCAATCGGGAAATGGGTTGATAGTCTGAAGTGTAACTCGTTTAGCGGCCGCTGTATAGTTAGGCTACAGGACACGCACCCTGATGACTTGGAGGAATCCCGCTGCCTCGAAGACCATGGGCTGTATTTCGGGATGGTGGGCCAGCTGCTCGATGGTTTCCACGCGGTCTGTCTCCTCCTTGAGCATGAGCGCCGACTCCATGTAGCTGACGAAAGTGTTCATGAGCACGACGATCATGAGGAACCAGAAACCGAAGAGCAGCCGCTGCGAGTGGCTCGTGAAGTTGAACGTCGAGCTCTCCAGGAACACCGACGCCACGAAGGTCCAGAAGATCCGCGTCAGCCGCTGACGACGCTGCCGGACGCTCATCGCGGGGTCGGACAGCTGTAGGGCAAAAGCGGACGCGCGAGAAATTGAGCAACTCCCGCGCACGTTTTTTTTTTTTATTTATTTTTCTTGCAGTTCTAGGCTTTCTTAAGCACCTTTCGTTTTTAATCCTGCCGCTGTCGGCGCTAATGTACACGCGCTGTCACTCCGAGTCTTATCAAGGTTATTAATGTAGAATTGCATGTTTGTGGAAGCTACCTCGGATGTCGCTAGCGTCCGTAAGTGCGTGCGGCGTGCACAACGGAAGGTACAGTATAGAAAGTCTGCCGGCTTCCGAGAGCTGTCGAACAACGAGAAAAGAAAGCAAGGGGAAGTAGAAAACGAGGCGACGCCACGACTCTTTAAAAAGACACGGCGGCGCGTGCCCGGCAGGCCGAGATGGGACGTCAGCGTTCCTCTGCTTTCTTTACGAAACAGTTCTGCATATGGCAGCTTAATTCAAAGATCGGAATACAGCGGCAAATTTGTGTGGACGCATCATCGTACACGTCTTTTGCCGCCTTGGTGGCTCCGAAGGGCAGTGCCGACCTAAATTTGGACTCCCAGATAGTGGGTTGGAATCCAGGCTGAAGTGCCCGTAATCTGACGGGAGCTTATTATCGCGGTGGAGACGTCATCTGGGGTTTCGGCAAGTTTCCTTAACTGTCTCTATATTCGCAACTCCAGCCCGCCGCTCACCCTCTCGCGGACGAACGGAGAACCAGAGGAGCGGGGACGGCGGCGGCGGCGCGGAAACGGTCGCAGGGACTCTCGGCCTTCATACGTGAAGTCGTTTTAACTAAAATAGTGAGCGCGTTAAGGTAGGAATTCTTGTGCCCCGCCTTGCGTCAGCGTTGCACGAAGGCCCGGGATGTCTAATTTCATTAGGGACTTTTCATATATCGGATACGCTGTGGATTTCTGGTCTTGTGCATGGCCTCCAGCTCAATCTGCGCTCAACGTGACGGCAGACGCTCTCGCTAATAATGTACAGCCCTGGCGTACGGTCTACGAAAAGTCTATGCTTTCCCCCAAATAGGAGAAAACTCGTCGCGCAACAGTATGTCGAGCAATACACATCGGGAATGGGTTCGCGTTTTAAGGCCATTGCAAGGAACATGACCATTTATTCCAAGCACTTTCAAAGGATATATGATACGCGTACTTGCTTTCAGGTAATTAAAAAGCAAATGAAGAAATGCTCGAAACATTTTAAGCGCGTCTGTGTTAGCCAGCCGTTCGTGACGAGAGCTTAGAACACAGTTTGGCGAGAGGGGCGGCAACCTTGCAAATAACATGGCGAAAAAAATGTACGGTACATTAAAATATTTATTTTTGTTAGAGCAATAAATAAAACCCCTAAACACGCGATTACGTTAATAAGCAGTTTTAGCATAGCGTTACCGCAGGCTACCTTTGGGTACCGTGAGCACGGCAACGCTCCTGGCGCGTGCTGAAAATTTGGCTTCAAAGGCGCAGCGCGAACTTCCGGTTGTTATGCTACACCGCACGGTAGCCTGCGGTAACAAACTTTCTATCAATAACCAGAGAAAGTTTCATCATGTGTTGCAATACACTACACTCTAAAAAATGCCGGTGCGTCTGCTTTTCCGCACAACGCTGGAAGAGCCAATCACCGCGACTTACGGAGGCAGCTCAGCGAATGACGATGCCGAAACATGTTTAGACCAAAAAGCGCAGTCTGAGTTGTGACATTAAGCAATGCAAGCGTGACGTTTTGCATTGCTTGATGTCTCAATTACTCAGACTGCGTTTTTTGGTCTAAACATATGTTTCGGCATCGTCATTCGCTGAGCTGCCTTCGTGAGTTCCGCTGATTGGCTCTCCGAGTGTTGTGCGGGAAAGGAGACGCACGGGCTTTTTTTTTAGTTTAAAACCAAGACGGTGACCAGCGAGTTTCGAGCCTGTCACACGAAGACATCAGTACTGTGAACGCTGCTCTTCCGAAGCTTGACGGTCACCGTGCGCGGCTCACTTGTTAGAGCACTCATGGCCAGGCAAAGCGTTAACACGATATCTTCATCACACTCAAAAATATTCTGCCACAAACAGTGATGTGGCCGGTGCCTAAAACGCGCTCGCCCACCAGAAAGCTTCGCAAGTACAGGCTTCTGCAACTTTTAAATATCAGCATGCTCGTTTTCCTAACGCGCATAGACATCTAAGTTACCTGTAATATCATCCCGCCTTAACCGTTTCGCATTTGTAGACAAATCATTTTTAGCGCGCTGACCAGCGTCAGCGAGCAGGCGCACGGGAAATCCTGGAGAATCTATCCCAGTCTCTTCCGCCATCTTGGAACTACCGCCCCGCCACCTATAGGGCGTTGGAGTTGCGAATAGTCTTCCGCTGAGGACATGCGCCTTGTTCTGGTTGTCTTTGGAAGTGTTTACTGGTTTTGTCCCGCAGCCAAGAGATGTTTGAGTAGAATCCTCATATCTGACGTTTAGATGATTGCGGATCTCGTGGCACGAGGGTAACTAAGGCCATAATGTAATGACGATTGCAGGTGGGGAAGCTGGTGCAACTGAAAGCAGCAGCAGTTTTAAAATGAGATTGCGCGCGCTTTGATAAAGAGAAACGAATCCTATTGGTGCTCCCAAAATAAGGGCGCACCACGGCTATATTGAGTAACGAAGGAAAAACCCCTCCCACCCCAAACAAAAATAAAAATAAACGGATACCACAATATTTCCGCCGCGAGGCACTTGTGTATTACGTGCGAAACCGACGATTTGGAGACTGACGTGAAGTAGTTTTTCGGTTTCGTTCCTGGCTCAAAAATGGTTCGCGGGGTAAATATTGTCATAAATGTGTGCGCACGCACGCACGCACGCGCGCGCGCGCAAACATACACACACACATGTACTTTTTGTTTGGGGGAAGGACGCGTATTTAGACATACGCGTCCTCTCCAGGCACTAGAAAGAAAATGTTATGGGAGTTCAGCGTTCCTTTTAAAACCCGGGCCCAAAAGTGTCCGTGTGCTGACCAGGTATTCTGCGACGACGGCCACGGTGGCCACGAAGCCGAGGAAGCAGAGCAGGACCATCCAGACGTGCAGGTCGAAGGCGGAGATGTAGCCGTACACGTTGGACTTGTGCTCTTTGGCCACGCCACTCAGGATGATCATGTCCTCGTCGGTGTACGGCGGCGACGGGTTGGCCACCATGGCCTCCCTCTCGGTCAGCACGAACGGCCCCAGGGCCAGGTCCGCCTCCTGCGAGGTACGTGAGCGTCGTCTCTGGGAAACTATAGAAGCTGCAAAAGTCAAGCTTGAAGAAGCATCGTGGATCTTTCTTAAATGGAAGCCGAACTACCCAGAAACTTAAATTCTTAAAACACGTTGTCACAACCTTTCCCACAAAAAAAAAAAAAGGCAATGTTTACGGTGCGACACTCAAATAGAAGCACGTTTCGAAATCGCTTGAATGAATATCCCGACGTAAATACAGTAGTGCTCTAATTATTATTTTTTTCTTTTTTGTTTGGGGGGGGGGGGATATTTTGTGCCGCACGTTTTTCATTCAAGATACGTTTTGTGCTGTGTCCCTGTATGTAAGAAAGGAATAAATAATCTAAATGGGGAAAAAAATATTTTAGTGATTACGGTGGTTGTTTGTGGAAAGAGAATTTCATTCCCGGCCAGGTAGCAATCGTAACAGCGCAGAGTGACCGTAGGAAAGTTCGACTCGGATGGATAGTTGGGCACTGCAGCGACCGGGCGGAGTTACCTCGAACATTGCCGTTTCTACCTTGCGTAGCGGCACGCCTTTCTTTTCCCCGTGGTCCCGAAGCCGCGTCGCAGACAATAATCAACGTTCCTCCGAAGTTCGTTCTAGATGACGTGTTCAAACGTGCCGTTGTTATTTTGCGCGTTCCATAAGAACACACACACGCACGAAAAATTAAAAAAAAAAAAAAACTGTTTTGAAATGCGGAGGTTTTGTATACTCGCATGGCTGCTTCGCGGCGCGAAATTGGTCTCCGGGGTTGGCGCGACCCAATCCGTTCCCTGTATTGTTATCTTCCTGCAGTGCGACTTGGCGGAAGCAAAGCGAATTGCACCGCTGGACATCTGTTATTGTTTTCCTTTTCTCCAAAACTTCCGACCAGCACCTGGCGCCTTTCTGTGTGCGCGGCCACGCCTCCCCGAAACCGCACTGTTAGCCGAGCGTGTTGCCCCGCGTCGTCTACGAGCCCGTCCGGCCGCAACGGGTGCTCCGTTTGAAACGCTCGATGGGGCGCTGGGCCCGGCGCTTACGTTTCTGTTTATTTGTCCGATCATGCCGGTCCAGCTGCCGTCAGGCTCCAGGTTGCCCCACTTGTGGTCCGCCGGGTCCACGAGCTGGTATCTGCTGAGTGGGCGTCGGCAGTGGGACTCCCGAGTCGGCGTTACGTTGCTTCGCTTTTTGTTCGCTTTTCCCTCCACCACCCCCGCACCTTGTTAAGCCGGGGGTCACGTTGCTTACACATCATACAAAAGACAGTCTGGAAACACGGGTCACCTCAATATCCGTGGTTCGAATGTGCGCGTGCCAAATTTTCTCCTTCAACTTATTGCCTTGCGGCGTTCGAAGCAGGGATCTCGCGTTGATTCGCGTTCGAATCTGAATGCAGACTGTCTTTTGTATGATGTATTAAGCAGTGAAACCTCGGGTTTACAGTGCAAAATTGTTCACCTCTTCGAGACACTTTTTTTTTGCTCCTCTTGGCTGTGTGGGCTGTGTGTGAGGCCTGACATTGTGCAAATTCACACGATCGTTAAAGGTACAGTCCTGAACGAAGGAAACGCGAACGACGCAGTGAAAGCCTCTCTAAAGCACAGGATGAATTCTCTCCCTCGTCGCGGCACTTGGTGGTTGTCAGCAGAAGCTGTCGCGCTGCCTGTGGTGCACATCGAAAGTATACAGTGACGCTGCCAAGTGGCCGGCACTTTCGGTTAATGGGATTCGAGCATAAATTTGTTTGCCTTCCACCATATTTTGTGCTAGTCGCCGAGTTGACGAAGCAGCATGCGCAAACAAGATTAGCACTACATCGATATTAGTGACACGATTCACTCAGTAGTGAGACTGATAAAGTATTGTTCTTTGCTTGTCATGAGGCACCTGTAATGCGCGTGTCGTATTGAAGACTCTACTAAGTCGCGGCGATTAGCTCCGCGTCTATTGGGAAACTGAAAGAAATCGGTTCGAATTCAATGTATCGTAAGCGCCGGCCCCTTATGACCGTCCCATCGGGCCGGGCCCGTGTCGGGGCTGGTCAGGGAGGCACCCCATCGAGGGAGGCACCCCATCGGGCCTGATCAGGGAGGCATCCCTTCCCATCGGGCCGTGCCCGGGTTGGGCCTGATCAGGGAGGCATCTCATCTCATCGGGCCGGGCCCGGGTCGGGTCGGGTCTTATCAGGGAGACATCCCATCCCGCCGGGCCGGTACGGGATGGGAATTTTTTATTTTTCATTTTTTTTTTGTCTTTAAGACTCTTGCAGTTATACGGTCTTTCACCACTCACTTGATTCCCATGGACGCGAGGATGTAGTCGATCATGGAGCCTGTGATGCCCTTGAGACGGAACGTCCCGTCCGGCTGGTTGACGGTAAACACGTACGGGTACCACTGCAGCGACAAGGGAGGGGTGACACTAGAGCCGCTACATTGGGAGTTTTAGTGGATCGTCTGCGTCCTCTACACTGCGCATGAGCGATACGTACGCACTGCAGCGAGCTATGCGTACGTACGCTCGCAATCGATTTTTGCGAGCGTACGTAGCGGTCCCCTGCGTGCCATTCTCGTTGCTCTCGTCGCGCACGGGAGAGCGCGAGACTACTCCAGTTTAAAAAATGACGGCGGTGAGGCAAACCAGTGGAAGTGCTACACGCGTTATATGGGTTCGCTTCACCATTGAAGATAACCTCAACCTTGTGGAAGAAAGAGAAAGAAGGGAAAAGGGGCGAGGCTCGTGGCGGGCGAGGACATGCGGAGTTCGGAGCTGGAGACAGACGAAAGAGCCGGTGCCGTGCAAGGCCTCCAACAGAAGACCCGGACCACTAGACAGCCTTGGCACTCCTCTTCATCGGACTCAGATCTTAAGTACAGATTAAACCTTTTCCCAATGGTAGCGCTTCCCCGTGTGACTTCCTCGGAGCGAGTAGAACTCGGCCTGACCGGACGGTATTGACAGGCGACCCACAACCTCCTCAAATAAATTAACGCGACGAATCCTTTCGAGCGCCCGCAAAGATGGGTGTCGATAGCCAAGAAGGTTGGCGACGCCGTCGAACCCAAAAAGGTGTTTACAGTGCGGTCAGTACGCGAGCGGTGCGACCTATTGCTTGCATACTTTCAAGCAAATGACGAGGCCAACATAAGATAGTAGGGATACCACAACACACTTGAGCGAACCATAAATTGAACTGCTGGGCACACAGTCCTAAAAAAAAAAAAAGACAAAACACGTTCAGGATGGGCAACTGCATGGAAAGAGATTCACGCACTTCGTAGCAAAGCGAGGAGATTCGCGTTGTGGAATGGCTTGACCAAAAACCCGCCTTGGATTCCTTGAAGCAGTTCGCAGGCGCACATCTAGATGGCGCTGCAAGTCTTTACGTATGCGTTTGCCTTCCGCTATACTAAAAGTGCGCGTTCAACGCGCTCCGTAGCGTTACGTCGACAGCTTGCGTGCATTTTACGCAGTGCTGATGCAAGGGTCTTTACGCTATTCTAAAACTCTACTGTCTTGGCTGCTTCAAAAGTCACTTTGCTGCTTCAAAACACTGTTTGGGTTGCTCCAAAAGCTATATTTGCTGCTCCACAACACTGTTTTGGCTGCTCCGAAAGGTGCTCCAAAATGGCTTAGGCCAATCACATCACTGCTATTGGGAAACTGAAAGAAATCGGTTCGAATTCAATGTATCGTAAGCGCCGGCCCCTTATGACCGTCCCATCGGGCCGGGCCCGTGTCGGGGCTGGTCAGGGAGGCACCCCATCGAGGGAGGCACCCCATCGGGCCTGATCAGGGAGGCATCCCTTCCCATCGGGCCGTGCCCGGGTTGGGCCTGATCAGGGAGGCATCTCATCTCATCTCATCGGGCCGGGCCCGGGTCGGGTCGGGTCTTATCAGGGAGACATCCCATCCCGCCGGGCCGGTACGGGATGGGAATTTTTTATTTTTCATTTTTTTTTTTGTCTTTAAGACTCTTGCAGTTATTCGGTCTTTCACCACTCACTTGATTCCCATGGACGCGAGGATGTAGTCGATCATGGAGCCTGTGATGCCCTTGAGACGGAACGTCCCGTCCGGCTGGTTGACGGTAAACACGTACGGGTACCACTGCAGCGACAAGGGAGGGGTGACACTAGAGCCGCTACATTGGGAGTTTTAGTGGATCGTTCCGATAACGATACCCGATACTACGCCGGTGCCTTTGCGCATGCATGGTACGGTTATCAGGTGTCGTTATCGGAGGTTTCAGAACGGTCCACTAACTCTCCAGTAAGAAAGTCTCTGCGCTCCATTTGCCGACATTCCTCTGCCGCCGCTCCTAGACAACTCCGGCCTACGTATCCCCAGGTGGCCAGTTCGAATCCCAGCCGAGGTGCCCGCAACTCGACCGAGGCTTATTGTGAAGAAGGCGCCGTGTAACCGAGGTTACGATTGCATGTGGAGAGATCCAGATACGGATCCCCAGTGGCTCGGGGTGGCAGTTTTCGGGTCGTTGGTTCTCCTCTGACGTTCCATGCTGGAGTATACTCGGTGAGAGCTACGCGCTCGCCGGGCCACTCAACGTCCTGCCTATACCATCACCTGTCTCCTGTCTCTCTCTGCACGTGGGTATATGGGCGGGAGTCGGGTCACGTGGCGAAAGATAGACGTACGGCTGCTCTAATGAGCATGCGCTGTAGTGTCCATTGAACTGTCAGCCTTAGGGTTGGACGATGTATTATAATGGTGCATCTCTCTCTTGCGGGTTGCAAGCGCCGGCTTGGGCACCGAAACTTAAAAATTGCGGAGTTTTCAGGTCAGTTAACGACGTATATGGCCGCGAGGCAGTGCTACGCGAAACTTGGTCTGTCCATCTGTATGAATACATTTGATGTATTTTCTCAATAGCATCGTATATGATATTTCTTTTTAATTTGCTTAATTGCTGTCGATGTACCAAATACTATCGAGTCGTCTGATCGATGGTCCTCTTTAGTAACGTGGTCAGGCCAGTGTTGCAAGATATTCGAGGGGTTCCTAAACTGCCCGCTTGTTCCCAACGGCGTTGCAGATCGTGGTTGTGCGTTGCAGAGCGGAAGAGATGTGAAAGGAAATGAAATAGTCCCGTCGAGCGTCGGAAACGAGAAGCTGTCAGCGATGCCGTGCGCGAACTCAGCGCTTTCCTAGACAATTTCGCACGTTGGGTGGTGAACGAAGGATGAAGCTGTCGAATGAGGACCTGAAACATGCGCTTTGAAGCAGGAATGCATAGCGTTGCGGAAGGTCTTCAATGGCATGCGCCTGGCTCAGGAAAGCGCCTCTTTGATAACGCTTCAAACACCTTAAAAGATGCAGATGAGAACTTTATGATTAGCAAGCGCGTTGCCTTATCGCTTTTAACCCTTACGCGTTGTTCGAAAGTTTCTTTCTTTGTTTTGATAATGCAGGTGCATTGACATTTAAGTTTGTCGTCGTGAACAAAAGCGATTCTCTATTCCGAAGTTGGAGAAAAAGAGCACAAAAGTTACTACGGTGCTTCCTAAGATGGAGTGGCCTGATGTGTTCCTCACCCCGACGTTGCTTAGTCTCAACGTGGTGTTCCGATACTTGGCAGCCATTGCTGCGACGCCGGGGTTCGCGCCTTCACGACCGACTCCGGGTGTCGTCTGCTGCAACTTCTGCGGGCGCTCAGACCTCGGCCGGGGCTCGTTCTCTCTCTCCCGCCCTCCTTCTCTAGCCCGTGTCCTCCGAGCGCCCCCAATTTCGTTCGCGGTAAAGCGGCTGCAACCTTCTCGTCCTTTTGTTTGTGAGCGGTAACGGCGAAAAACAAAACATAAACGAGTAGTGGGTGGGTTCGTTGTCGGCACGATCGCTCGTGGCTTCTATTTTGCGAATTGAGCACGACTTGGTGTGGGCGGGCTGCGTCGGCTCGTCTCGGGGCTTCGCCTGCACTTGCAAAAGAAAGATAAAAAAAGAAAAAAAAAATATTAGATGTTTGTTGGGCGTTGTTGACCACGAGCCGAATTTGCATTGGTCGGCTCGCTTGCGCGGTGCCATGCCCGCGTTGAAGCGGGGCCCGCCACGTGTGACGGCGGGTGCTGTTGCTTTAGGAGAAAGCTGACAGCGCGATGTAGGCTACGTCCTCATTGGACCAATCGCACGTCTGTCTTTCACCCCGTGACCACGTTCTTCCCTTCCCATACCCACGCTCGGAGGGCAGGGGCAAGTGACGATAGGGAGGTGTTCGAATGGTCCGGCAAGCGCCTAGCTCCTATCGCACTGTCAGCTTTGTAGGGGTGAACAGAGCATAAACGTCTTCCCAAACCGTCGTCGTGTGTGTGCGTGTCCCAAGAAGCAAAAATAAGTGGTCTCCATGTCGTGATCCGAGATACGATCTAGGTGTTCGATTCTGAGCTGGTGCACGAAGCCGATGAGAAACCGTCACGACATGGCCGTGTTTGGTTTTCTCGATGTCGAGGTCTCGAACCGATTTGGGAACCTCTTGGGCGACACAGATGCGCAGTGGTGGCCCCGTGGGGCCTGTTTTGCTTCTGTGTTTGATCGCTCGCTACGTTGGGTTGCGTCGATGTGAGTGTAGTTCTGCGGTGGGGACCGATGGACAGTGTGTACACAGCGCGGCACTTTTAACACGACATCGGCGCTTTCTCGTGTTTTACTGCAAACTGGCATTGACCGGGATCAAGTTTTAGTGCTTTGTACGGTTGCCCTGGGGGCGGGGACGGGGGAGTGGTATGGTCGGCCTGGCAGAGGTCCCGGCATCCTCAGATCAAGCTCCCAACGTCTGCAAAGAACGGCGATCTTTATGGTGTGGAATTCACGTCGCGGATGCACTGTGGAAGCTTTAACATGCACAACGTAGTCAACTGGATAGCGTCTTCTGCTAAGTCACATTCAGGACTAAGTAATTTTACGACGAGCCATTCTGCCGCGAACTCGCGCTGCTTCTTAGAAGCCGATGACGTGGCGGCTTTCCCACGGAGCTTCAGACCGCCACCAGACGCAATTTTGAAACCTGTTACTTCGTTTCAAAATTATTTTTTGACTTCTCTGCTGGTAGCTTAGCAACACAATTCTAGGCTAGTGTTTCTGTGCTGTCGGCACAACGTATACCACATCTAAGCAAACAAGTGCAAACATTTCGTTTCCGTACCCTTTTCACTTTTTTAGGGCTATTTGAGGCTTGAATCTCAACGGAATTCTTTTCCGGTTGTACATCCGGCATGCAGAATCCCACGAAGCATGACGGTGAAAAGTTGTTGGTGCGAATCAACCGTCAGTCAGACAAACATAAAACGAAATAAAAAAAAAAAAACACGATTATCAAGATTGATGGTGACACCGTGAGAAGCAATACCTGTCCCCCCCTCGTTACTTTTTTTTTTTTTTTTTCAATATGAACCTAATACAGAAAGTGGAGCAGGCAATTCAACAGCATAGGACCTAGCAAGTAAATGTTAATAATAATTATAATAATATCGTGAAGAGGAGCACAACCGAAAATAAGACGATTTTTTTTTTTTATGACCTTTCACTAGAGCTACTCGAAAAATGTGCAAGGAATATACAAATATTCGAAAAACAAGGATCAAGAAGACAACGCCGAGAGGCTCTGCTTCTTTCCATCGTGTTTTTTTTTTTTTTTTGTCTCCCGAGTATGAGAAATGGAAAGTAGTATTGCAGAATTTTTTTTGTTGAAAACATCAATATTAAGGGAACAGTAACGGGAAAGTAATTTGTAGCGTAACGAGTAAAGTAGTCCGTTACCTTTCCGTGAAAGTAATTCGTAACGGTAATCCATTACATTTGAGGCGCAGTAATTTGTACTTGTAATTCATTACATTTTTGAAGTAATTACGGGCACAAGTCTGCTGTCCACACGGAACATGGCGGCTCAGTTCATTTCTGCTGCTCGGGTGACATCTCGAGAGGCAATCTGGGGGAGCCGTCAGATATACCAGTGTTTTCACATCGTAACATGCCCTTCAGACAGGTCCTATTCCCGTAGGTGTCTTTCGGGGAACGTTTATGAAAGAGCCAGAAAAAGACCGTAAACGTCGGTCCATTTACATACGAAAACATGAAGGGATAAAACGCCGAGGACGGGGGTGGAAACGGGATTTCTTTCACGTTTTCAGTTATTACTGCAGACGTTTTTCGAGCCCCCAACTGCTTTTCTTCGGTCTTGAACCCGGTGTCCTTTCTGGAAGCTGCCATCTTCATTTCGAAAATGACTCCACTTCGCCTCCGACTGCGTTCGCTGGGCCTCTACCTTCGCAAGGACTTCCCTCATCCCTGTGCACAGCAAGTATTTGGGTTCCGGTGCAACAACTGGACTCCATGCTACCGAGTCATGCAGATTAACGAGAAAAGAAATTTCTCGTGAACTTGACGCGATGGAAAGTGCTTCCCTCTCAAATGGAAAAATTATTCGTGCGAGGATTCAGCGCCCGAGCGGGGCACGGGTTCATCGTGGATGCAGCTGCCAGTCTCCATCAAGCATCGTGAAAGAAACTGCTCGAGGAAGTGAACGCCTCGTGTTGGAAGGAGTCCCGTTTCCGTCCCGTCCTCGATGTTTTATCCTTTCGTGCATTCGTATCTATTCGCCAACAGGCTCGTTTTCAATTATTATTGGGTCACTTTGAAAAAGGTCCTTTCGGTAGACATCCTCCATCTTGTGTGATGTTATTTTTGTAACCACTCGGCCTTGAACCGTGTTTCTGCATACTTTGGCTTTCATGCGTGCGTATCGAGGCATGTCACGTAGTATATGTATATATACGGGGTGCCCTAAAGCGTGTGTAACGGCAGCATCCCCTTCGTCCCCGGGGGCGCGCGCGTGTTATTGTGGGGTGACGTGCACGTCGAGTTGCGGCAGCAGGCGGTGCCCCGGGTATCAAATGCGGTCGCGCCTGTCTGCCCGCCGAATGCGCGAGCATTGCGACGGAGAACTCGAGCGGCTCGTCGCTCGCTGCTACGATCGGCGTGACTCACTCGCTGTCTGCCGCTGCCACGCCTCGCTGGCTGGCGCCTCTCTCCCCCGCCTCCCCCCGCCGTCCGACTGGTTCGTCGTACCGCTCACCGACAGAGCTGACAGTGTGGTGGAAGCCGTGCGCCCGCCGGACCAATCAACAGCCTCCCTTTCGTCACGTGACCTCATTCTCATTAGGGCGCGGGTGCTGAATTTATCTTAACCCTGAAACAGCGCCTGGTCTAACGAGCGTGTAGTTTCCACCGCACTGTCAGCAGTGCTGAACGGCCAACTGTTGACGTCCGTGTGAGAGAGAATGGACTTCCCCAAAAGCTCTCTCGTGAATTATTTTTGCCGTCTCCTGCCCTTTGTTACCAGTTCTCTGCTCTCGTTGTTGTGGTTTTGTCATGTTTTTGATTCGATCAATGTGTCGTGCTGGTGTGGCCGGCGGCGGTCGGCCCGTTCCATGCGTTGTGCAGTCGATACAGTTGCGCGCCCAGCTGGGTCATGGGAAAGCCGAGAGGAAAGTGGCGAGGTTTTTGCCGCCCGCTGAGTCACCGTCGTGTGTGTGTGTGTCTTTCTGGGCCGCCGCCGCACGTAATAGCGCCCTGCATTTCCGCCTGCCGCGGACGGTTTTTCGAGCGTACTTGCTGGTGTTCGCGAGATAGAAAAACAGACCCGTTACCCACCGCCGGTGCCCAATTTTGAGCTTTCGTGTAACGCAAGACCACGTTTCATTACAGCTTCCTGTTATCGGAAAGAGAAAACCGGAGACCAGTTTTGCTTAGGAGCAAAAATTGCGGAATTTCTCGAAACGTAATATTGTGAACGGATGTGGAGGAGTACATGGAAGTAGGAACCCTGAAGTCATTTTCTGTCGAGGAGATGAGTGTACTGCCCGTTCCTCGCTCAAATTAACAAAATTCCAGGGATTTTGTTTGCTCGTTCAGGTGAGAAATCTGATTGAAAACTGAACCGATATACCTGAAGCATGTTATCCTTTTTCTTTTTATTCACTTTTTGACGAGCGTAGAACTGTGAAAATATTCAGAATTGGTATGCACAAGGGCTCTTTTCAAACCCGAGGACAAAGTTTTTCATTTAACACGTATTCACTAGTTTCCTGTGTACAGGGATCGAGTCGGGCGACGCGAGCACTTGCCTCTCTGGCTTGTGCTCGCGTCGTAAACGAGAGAAGCATGTGCCAAGCGCACCGCCATCCAGATTGACTGAAAACACGTGTTTTGCGTGAAAATGCATCGCGGGGCTACCCGACAAATGGCGCCAGCGTCTTTTCTCGTCACAGGCGGTCGCAACATCCCCTCGCTCGGTCTCTCTCGGCCGTGAATGTGCAAGCCTGCCTTCACTTGCACATCGTGTTTTCTATTGTTTCGTCATTGTTAGTCATCCCCTCTCTTCATCCTTCAAAGGGGCGGTGCAACGATATTAAAATGTTATTATTATTTCTTTATTTTTTTTTCCACTGAAGCGTAATGGCATTTGCATGCAACGCCATTCACCAAGAAACTTGTATGATGCGGCGTAATTTCCAGGATAAAAAAGACGAGCGTTTTCTTTCAGTTTGTCCTTCGTAAAACTTGAGGACGTAGCTCGGAGGCGGCGTTGTTGTCCCATGAGTGCCGATGTTTGAATGTGGCTCATATAGTAGAGTGGAATGGAACTTTGCGTGAGATTTGGGTTGAAAAAAAGCGTTCTGAACTTCCGGTTCATAAAAATGAAGAAAGCTCACCTTAACACCGCTGCTTGAAATGTCGATGAAACGTTTGCCACCTATTCTCCAGGTGAACGCCAAAAGAACGAAGAAGCGCGGGATCTGTTAAAATGTTTCGAATATTCTTGCAAATCAACTTGCCTCCTTCACGACGTTAAATGGTACAGTCGAAGGCCCTCGTTAAATCTCACACTTGGTTGTCCGTGTAGCATTTACGCTTTTTAGCACTGGTGACACAAGCAAGCTCGACAGGCTTGCAAAGACGAAGTTACCGGAAGTCGCTTGGGACGCAAGCGGCACTTTGTGTTTGTAAACAGCAAAAGGGTCTATCGCTGAGCCCTAACAATGTCTGGAACTCGGCGCGTTGCTTTGTGCGTTGCCAGCGCGTGGCTGTGGTAAACATTGGCGGGAGGCATATAATCGGCTCCAGATCGAGATGAGGTCATAAACGCTGTTTGTTTTTCCTTAAGTTCTTTTTTTTTTTTTTTCAGCGACTATCACTGCGTGTCGAGGAAAACTAAACTGTGTTTCATAGGTTATAAATGTTAGATTCATTCTAAGCGTTACTTGCGCAAAGTACAATGATTGTTGCACCGTCGTTTTTAAGTTTATGCGATCGTGTTACCGCACGCATATGTGACGGGCCGAAGCGGCGCGTATCCGTAGAAAGGACTGTAATCATAAACACAACTTCCCAGAGTTGACAGCACTCACGGCTGCCTTGTTTTCGCCGTAAAATAACTAAAAAAGAAAAAAAAAAACGAATGGCATCGTTTGGAACATTGTCGTGTCTTGGTTAACCACGACTCCATGAGGTTTTGGAGGATGCTAGACATGGCTTCACGATCCCTCGAAGTCGACGCGGAAATCTCTCGCACGTCCTGTGGCATATGCAAATCAGTTTTAGCGCTGCCTTTTATTTGTTTGGTTTATCGCGTTGCCCGACACGTAGTCCATACTCGTTCCTCGGAGCAAGATGTCGGCGAGCGTAGTAAAATTTTGCGAAAGCTGGTCTGTCTTGTTTTTTTTTCTCCTGTCTCCAGATGTGGTTTTTATTGTTCTTTGTTTCCGTCCCCATTTCTATCTTCTCTCCCCCTCCCCTTAGATGCTATTACGAGACAGGCTCATAATAGCACCGGCGGGGTGAGGTAAGGGATGAAACGCTTCGTTCGGCATTTCGGGTTTTGAGCGTTAGTTTTTTTTTCTTTTTTCTTTATGGTTTTGAAAATGTTGGGCGAATTTGTCCGTAGTGGCATTCGTTTTTTGCTGCGCGTGACAGGCAGGATCTATCGTTTACCTGAAGAAAAGGGCGCGGTGTAGTTCCGAACAGGCTTTTACGCAGTTTCGTCATCTTTTCCTATTTTTGTTTCCGTTATCGTTTGTATTTCTTTTTATTCAATTTTTTTTTTTCAGCTTTTTAAAGCAATCGGTTCCGGCCGATTGGTTGCACAAAATTGCTGCTCAAAACTTTGATTGCCAATGCAGGTTTTTGGTCACTGAACTGTATTTTACGGTCGCTCGATCACCGCGCCACACACAATGCTCTTTTTACTTCGTGATTAGGTGGGTGCATTTACCTCTGCAGAGATGCAGAAGCTATCTACGGGACAACATTAGCGCGATCGCGGACGGCATAAATAATTGCTGCCGTTCCCCCTCCCCCCCCCCCTTTTTTTTTTTGTTTGCGTGTAATTTGCATTTGCGTGTAATTTGCATTTTAATTTGCTCTACGGCCTGCAGGTTGGTCTGCTCTTTGCGCCCCTCGTGCGTTCGTTTAGCCCCAAATGCGCCACATGCTTTTTCCCTCCCCGACCTCAAGCAACGTGGACGCGCGCTTGGCTGCCTCGTGATCGCGCTTTTTCTATGTCTTCTGAACGGAACGCTGCCCCTTGCGTTCCAATACGCGAAAGACTTGTTTTGCAACTCTCGCTCGCCGTATGACTCTGCTCCATTTCGCACAGAGTCCGAGCGCAGGTTCTATCACCGGCTACACCAATCTCCGGCAGTCAGTTCTTTGTGATATTTTTGTGTGCGTTTCCGGTGTTAGCCAAGGCACGGAGACGACCAGCGCCGTCACAATGCCTTTTTTGGCGCTGCTCGATTCATCAGAGTGGCGGCGGCTGCGCTCGGAACAGAATGTGGCTTGTTTGGTAAGACGCTCTCCTCCAATCTAGTTATGCGACGTGAAAGAACATGGCGGCTCAGAACTAAATCCTACGTTATTAAAACGCTCAGTTGGGGAAACTCGCCCTTGAGAGCCGGACCGCTCGTGTCCATTGAGACCGAACGACGATCATCCAGATGACAGCCATTTTGATGGGAACTAGCACGCCCCCTAAAGGCCGTGAATGACGCCAGTAGCAGCATTACACGAACGTGCGTTCTATGTCGGTTTGTGCATACTTCGCAACCTTAAAGGAGGCCATTCACCCAGCGGACAATACGTGAAGAAAAGCAGGAATCTAACACCTATCCAAGTAAGTGCGCACCGAAAACTGGAGTAGCCTGGCGTCCTAAAGCGTGAAACGGAGGAAAGGGGATCAATATGCAGGACACTGGAGTTGCGAATATACCGAGGCGAGTATTTGGACGGAGTTTTGGGGCGTCCGCATACAGACTCCTCGAAAACGCAAATTAGCAATGTGCCTCTCCGGTTTTCGGTGCCCGGGCAGACCTGCTCGAAATGCACGAGATCGCTGGGATCCTCGCCAGCACACACTGTGGTTGTCCAAACACGTGCAGATAGTGCGATAAGGACGCCGCAAGACTTCCTTCGGTTACGTGCTCGGAGTACAATCCGCCTGCAACTGCGAGAAACCCAGGGATGCGTCTGTAGAGGGTGCGCCGAAACCGCTTCGACTCTGCCCAACTGTGGACTGGATTGTCGGGTATTGCTCCCGCCGGGCTTCATCCGCACACTCAAAACTTTCCCTTTGTGTTGGATAGCAGTGCCTTATGCAACGTCGTGGGGTTTTGCCGGCGCTGTTTCCTTTGTCTGTCCGCTTGTCGCTTTCCTTCCTCTCGTGCCGGCCGTGCGTTCTTTGTTGCAGCGGCGAAATCGTCCGAGTCGCTCCATCAGCCCTGCCGTTGGCAGGGGCCGCGCTTCATCACCGACTCCTTTCGCCGCTCCGCGTCGCCAGAGAAGCTTTCCTTCCTTCCTCTCTCTTCCTGTCTGTCTCTCTCTGTCTGTGTTCGTTTCTTCTCCATTTTAGCCCCCCCCCCCCCCCCCCCCCCTCGCTTGAAACTTGAGGGTTTCCACCAAGGTGCGCTGTCCGAAACTAAACTTGCCCGCTGTACGTCTCCGCCACCTCTAAAGTTTTCGTACAAACTCACTGCCTCCGTGTAGTTGTTTTCAGCGCCGGATTAATCCCGGCAACACATCTCCACAATAGAAAATGTTGCAATCCCGTAAGCATTGTTTTTGTATTGTATTATTTTATGTTGCTCGGTCCGTCCCTGCCGGACTGACACTATGTCGTTTAGTCAAAACTTCTTTTCTGTCCCGGTGGTGAGGGATTTGAAGGTGCTTACTGAGTTAGTTAAATACTGGCCACACGTGAACGTACTTCAATTTAAAGGTTTACTGCAACGTTGCTCAAAGGCGGCGATTTGTTTGCTTCGGTACACCTATGGTCGGTGACGGGGTAAGGGTGCAGGGGTAACTCCTCCCACCTAATTCTGCAACCGCCTCTTTTAACTTTGTCCGTGAAGGCGCCCCACGTTTGTCGATCGGGTTAGTTGTCCCTCGACGGGCTGCGGTTCAAATCTGCCGGCACCTTGAAGCAACTCCTTTAGGACTGATATGATAGGTTTATTGCACATTTACGGCAAGCAGAATGTTGAGTTACATTTGGGGTCCTTCCTCTAACAAAAGAATCTCGTGCCTTTTTACAACGTTCACCCAAGGGCGGGTACGAGACGTCCGTCACGTAGTCCGGGTGGCCCGCATGAAGCGAGCCGCATCATGTGTCGAGGGAACGTGCCACAAGCGCCGTTCGGATGAGGCGTTCGCGGGCCAGAGCTTGGGCATCTTGACCGTATAGTCCAAGGCCGAAGAAGCGACGGGATGTGTTGTCGGCCGCATCCAGTACGGTAGGCAAAGGCCCGAACGTGATGCCGCGCACGTAGCACCCCCGAAAACTGCACCCGCGTTCCCCGGCGTGTGTGTGGTTGACGTCGTCACAATCAGCCCTTGAGGTTGGCGCCGTTGCTCGGTGCTGCGTCGATCCCAGGTGTTCCGTCGCCGGATGCTGTGTCTTAAGCAAGCGGCTTGAGCACTACGTGCACTCTAAAAAAAGGGGTGTATTATTACACCCTTTGTCCCATATAAATACACCCCATAACTTCAGTTCGACGTACAGCGCACTGACGTCAATCTGGCGGTACTAACTTTCACGAGAGGCTTGATAGCCGTGTGGTACAACTGACTAAAATAGTTAATGTACGTATTACTGACTACAAAAAAAAAAACAATAATCGGGGTTTTCTTGGCCCTACTGCAAAACCTCTGTGTTTTCTTCCTGTGGTCTTTGATACTTTCGCTAATTAGTAAGTTAAATCGCACCGTTATCAAGCCCCTCGGAAGATTTGGGGCCGTCTGTTCGACTATAGTGGGCTGTACGTCGAACTAACGTTTTGGGGTGCACTATATAGGACAAAAGGGTGTAAAATTGTACTTTTTTTTTTTTTTTTTTTAGTGTTGGCCTTGCCGCCTCCAGCCACGCGCTCCATCCGTGTCATTCCCGTACAGGCTGAAGCGCGAGACACATGCGCGAAAAATCCATCCGATCCGACGTCCGATCCGGCAGTACGACTGCCTGATCCTAAAAAATTGGTCGCTTCAGACGTCGGATCCGCGATCCGGCGTGCCTCCAACGTGCCGGAGAGTTTCGCACGGCGGACGGACTGTCGGAAGCGTCCAGCCAATGACAGCACAGCTAGCGCGAACGTCATGATGACGTACTGGGTCTGGCGGGTGAATAAGAAAACTGGACGGGCGACGGGAAGCCGCACGCGTGGATCCCGCTGACCCATTCGAAAAAGATGGCCCCGGCAAAGAATGCACGCACTAGCGAGAACGAGCTACCAGAGATCTATGAACGCGGACCTCCGTTGGAGTGCTTGGATCTCCTGGGCGGACCCGAACGGATCGTCGTGTCGCATGCAAGTTCGGGAGCGTGTGTCTCAAACTGTCGCGTGCGGCAATTCGGAGCGGCGTTCGGATTGTCGGATCGGACGATTCTGCCGTCCATGTGTCTCGCGCTTTAGTTGAGCCCGACACACCCCCTTCCACTTTCGTAGAGCGAACGCTGGAAAGGAGGTCGCCTCCTCTCTAGCGTTCGCTCTGCTAAGGTCGAAAGGGGTGGGAGGTGTTTCCCCTGCCATGTTCGAAGAGCGAACGGTAGCTATACCAGGGGACAACTTTCTGTGGCAATGGAGAGAAGGCTTCGGGTGGGGTGCGAAGCCAACGGCTCTGTATTATCGCGCAAAGTAATTCCTGACTTTTTGTGGTTTCGGTTTTAGTTTGGGTTTTGGCGCGACGGGTACGCATTTGGCATTGCATCTCATCATATGAGGATTGCTGTTGGAGGTGCTGAACCGCAGTCGCCGAGCATACGAGCATATCTGCGACTCTTCACCGTTTCACCCTTTCTACACACGAGCCAACGCTTTGACTGAAGCGCTCGAACCGAGCTAAATTACACTGTGGTCGATGTTATCGAATTCTTTTGGTCTTGCGACCGACGTAAGTATGCGGCGTCGATTTCAGAAATGTCGCGAAATTCATCGGCGCTGCAGTTTTGAGGTCATTGATACGTAACTCTTTTGGTGCCGACATATTATAGCGCGGGCGCGATGTACCGAAATCGGAGCACGCACACGATGTGACATCCAATTTGGCTCGCGGCGCACGTGACCGCTTCTCCGCCAGTACGGAGTTGGCAGCGAAAGGAAAAAGGAAGCGCGATACTCTGGCTCTGCAAGCAGAGGCTATAAAGTTTCAGGTATGTCCGCGCCAGCGGTGATTGGTCGCAGAGTGAGTTATTTCACCCCGTTCAGTTGACGAGAAACATCCTGGGACTGTGGTCGTGGAATAAGTGCACGGGGAAATTCGGGCGCATCCGATTGGTGCGCTTTCATGTACGTCACGCCCGTTCACTTCCGCGACTACAAGCGACACCACCTCTGGTTTACGGGTGGGAGGGGGAAGGGATGGGCGAGGCTTCGGTTACGGTTTACGGGTGGGAGGGGGAAGGGGTAAGCGAGGCTTCGGTTAACGCGCTTTAGTGGTTCCGCCGCTCCGCTGCCGACACAAAAGACGATCACCGTGGTACCTACGTGAGAAGTCGCTTTCCCAGCTCCTAAACGCTAGACAAACGACACGCCCGCTCGATACCGCCAATTCTGTTGTATAACCAAGAGGGAGAGAGACCCCTTCGTGCCACGTCTTCGGCGGAAGTCGTCCCGTCCGCCCTCCCGACTTGACCCTAGAGCCGGTCGAGGAGGAGGCGCGCACTGTTTGCCGCCGGAGGGACGAAGATGACGGGGAGGCGGTGTAGCAACCAAGCAGTCCGATCGTTTGCCGTATTTGTGCCCCTGGACGGCTCCATTGGCGCCGGCTCGTCTCGCGTGGCGGAGCGCCCTTTCCGGCAGGCGTCACCGAGAAGGCGCGCTCGAGCGTGGCGTCTTCGAAATCGCCGAAGAGGAGCGCCCCTCGAGCAAAACATAAGCCCGCTTTCCCGCTGGGGGGCTGACTTGCTCGCTCGTTTCCCCTGCCTCCCCTTGTGTGTGGTCTGCGGCTGGCTTTAGACTGTTGGTGGCTTGTTGGTCGAATCTTGTTTGCCTCTTTTTTTATTTCTGTTGCCTCGGCTGGGCTCGACGTGGCCTCGACGAGGATCAGGGGCTTGATGAGGAGAAATTTGTTTCTCGGCTAGATCAGGTGACGCTTTTCGTCTGGCCCCTGTCTCGTCCCACTAGCGAATGAGAGCAATATACCACCCAAATAACAAGCCCCCCCCCCCCCCCTTTCCCGCTAAGATAATTTTTTTGAGTGGGTTTACGCAGCGCCGCTTAGGGGAAGAGCAAGTCATCTGCTTCTTGTGCAGGAGTCAGGCACGTAGCCAGGGGGGGGGGGCAGCCATGCGCCCCCCCCACCCCCCCCACCCCGAAATCTTCCATTTTGCTGGGGCCTCCTCTCCCCCTCTCTCTCATACAGCATTTTGTCATGAGCGCCCCCCCCCCCCCCCCCGCCCAAAAAAAAAAAAAAAAATCCTGGCTGCGTGCCTGGCAGGAGTTGCGGTGACGTCAGAACGACGCTAAGCTCTCATTGGCTGATCGAAAATGCTAGGTTCTTTGAGGTCTATCCACTATTTTTATTCAATCAGCCAATCAGAGCTCGGCGTCGTTCTGACGTCGCCGCAACTCCTGCGCAAGATGCGCACGACTTGCTCTCCGTATAACTTTACTGCCTTTACTGCGTTTGGGGGTCTGCATTTAGCACAGTTTGGGCCTTAACGTAACTTTCGGCAAAACCTTACGATTGTGAGTACTGAACGCCCTATTTGAGGGCGATGTTTAGAGCGCATGCTCAGAACGAGCTCTTATTAATAGCCTGTTAAGACCGGTCATCTTGCTGATGCGGAATGCACATTGCAAAAGAACTGCGTAAGTCAGCACGCGCTCAGCAGGCGCGCACACATTTTTCTTGCCATGCCCGGCAGTTGACCAGTCTGATTACTAGCTACACCACTCCATTAGGCTGGTGCAATTCCTCGTATGGCTAGTTTGATTACCAGTTAGACCATTCTGACCAGCTCGATTCCTCGTTAGGCCCGTTTGATTACCGGTTCGGCCAGTATGACGAATTTAATTCCCTGTTTGACCAGTTTACATGTTTGACTTTTTATCAATAAGGTACTATATTCAGCTCGTATAATTGTTATTATCATTTTACCTTCGTAACTGCCGTGGTTATACGCGATACTGTGAGCGGCAAGGTAACGAGGAACTGACTCGCCTGGTAATCGTGCTACTTTGTTCTGAAGGTAAGCCTGCGGTACTCTTGGGTGTTTCGAGCGCAGTCTTATATCGTTCGACAATTCCTTAGTGATCGTGGTATACCCATATTTTCACCCTCCCTCAAATGTTTTTTTTTTTTTTTTTGTATTGCTAGAGGCATTACTTCGTACTTATTTTGTTTTTAACCGGTGAAAATTTAACCGATGAAAACACAACCCGCCCATCAGACCATTCGAGATGAAAATACGACGTAGATGTTGACGAGTGTTGCGTACCGTGAAACTGCAGCGCCTAAACGGTGCTATAGGTCGCCCGCTAACGGTCTTCCAGACATTTCAAAGCGAGAGAGACCTTGAAAAAAAGATGGCCGCGCTACCTGCTTCGGAATGACGCTGTCGAGGAGCTATTCGAACGACCGCGCTGTACACGAAATTACGCCTGACCTACTCTGAGGACTTGCGCCTCGTGCATTGTCTAGGAAATGTGCCAGCGCGCAAGGATGACGGAACGGCTTTTAATGTGAGCAGTGGCAACGCTTTTGCTGCCCGCTCTCGTGTGACCCTGTACCGCGCGTACACATGAAGATGGTTGATGGAAAAGGACGTCAAGCGCCCTGCTTGCAGCACGTTGTTAAGCTCGAGCCCCTTCCCACCCTTCCTTGCTAGGTTTGCTCTAAAGCGAAGTAGATACCAATGGAAGCCAATAATATCGGTGAAATAAACGCTAATTTACAACACTGAATCCCTTAAAAAGTGACATTTAGCCCGTGTCACTTATTCGCGTCTCCAGCTCGACGCTCGCCCTCCCGCGGCGGAAACGGGAAGCGCTCAAGTGAGAGTCCCCCGATTCTCCTGCTCAGCGGGCACGGCGGAACTGCTCGCGATCATGACTCGCGAAATGTCATTTCCTAATGCAAACAACGCTCTTCACTGTCCCAACGTAGTGCTGCTGCCGGTATGGGATTGTACCTTACTGGAGAGTTTTAGTATTGTGCACAGAAGCAAACACAAGCGGTGTGCGTTTGCGTTAGAGTTGCAAGTCCCACGTTGTGCGTGCGCCTCATCGCCATGCGCCATCCAAGACCGCAATTTTGGGCTCCGCGCACGCGCAGTGAGGAACACGCAAACACACAGCACTTGCGTTCGCTCGTATACGCAATGCTAAAACTCACTACTGTTTCAACGGCTTCCAACGCCAACGAAACGTGCTGCAGTTATCAGACGTGCAAGCAAGTAGGCGTTCGTTCGAACTGTAAAGGCTGAGATTGGAAAGAAACGACTGAGCGTAAAAATGAAACTGACTAAATGTTATAAAAAAAATTAAAAATTTGATTTTTTTTTTTAAATATTTTGGGCATTTGCTTTGGATGAATATTGGCGGCGACTTACGTTTTGCTGATTGTCAAAAGTCGCGACTTTGATAGAAAAATATACTTTAACCACAATTAATTAATTTTACATGGATTTCTCACAATAGCTAGAATGTTTTCATTGACTTTAGACTATTTTTATTTTATTACTCGGTAATTAAAAATGCTGGAATTGGCACCAGTGATGATAATTAGCACACTTTTAGTTGCCATATTTGTTCGCGCGTTTGAAATTAGATCATAAGCAACGCTTGAAAATTTCCGTATTAAAATAGCTGAATTTTAATATTATTAATAATACCCATCGCGGCAATGTATGCCCTCAATTAACGCCACGATCAGGAAAATACGCCGTTTAACCATATTAGTCTATCCAGAAAGGTATAATTTTGTTTTCTTTTTAGCGTATGAAAACCTCCGACATCGTTATCAAGAGACAAACAGTCAAACACTGGATATAATATAAAGTCCAATGCGTCACGCGTTGCTATAAAACACACACACACACACACGTGAGCTGTCTGACTCGGATTCCGTCTTGGGGTTGTTGCAGTGAGAACAGCGTTTATTAATTTATACGTTTTGTGGACATATTGTAAAAATTGGAATTCTCTTATTCCTGTGCTGGGAATAATGTTAAACCAATTAATCTTCTAAACACCCAAAAACCCATTAAAAGGCCCGCAGTTCATTATTTCCCATGACAATTATCTGAGCGAGAAAAGGCAGCGAGAACGCACAAATATCAGCACCGATTTTTTCAACAACTACAAATATAAGCCTGGATCGGACATGTATGTCACAAAATAAAGTTTCCGCGAACAACTTCTCTAACTAAATAATTACGATGTGAGACACGTCTTGAGGTATGAAAGAATCCGAAATTAAGACCTATACCGAGAAATTAAATCCGAAATAGAGGTTGGTTTCGGTTTCGCTCCAGAATTAAAACGCGCATCCTCGCGTAAATATTACGCTAAACACCGTTCTTGTTTTCAGGATAAAGAGGTGACCTGCGCCCATAACACCCTAGCTTCCTCGTATCAGCAGAAATAATTTGTGTCGCTCAGTGAAGCCAGCACACTAGACAGGCTCAACAGCGGCACGCATCTCCGACCCTCACTATAACCGCCATTTTGGAAAATGAGTGGCGCCACCTATAGTTAGTTGGAGTCGCGAATAGCAAACTAGAAATTAAATTACAATTTACCGATTGCGTTAGCGCAAGGCAGCTCGCAGCACGTGGAACGAAGGCTCTCGCTTGTGAACCCAGATACCTTGTTCAATCCTCGCTGTGCCCGTTTCGATCTGGGTGGGCATCATACAGGTGTGTGTTCGTGTAACTAGTACTGCGTGATGCACCTTCAAGATCTCCGCTGTGGTACCGCACTAGGCGCCTCGGTGGCTCCCTACGGATTCCCAGGTGGCGGGTTTGAGTCCCGGCCGCCGCGAGGTGCCCGCAATAGGCTCTGGGCAGTGTTCCAGAGGGCGCCACCGTCGGTTTATCATCAGCGCCACCGTGGCCTCATGAGGCAACACTGGGACGGCTAAAATCGGCAGCGCCGACGGCCTGCCCTTGCGAGATTACGATATTACCAACTCCGAGCGCTGTGTTTTTGCGCGCTACACTACCGATTGTGTTGTTGTGTCGTTCTATCATTAGGGAGCTTTAGTAGGTGCCTTCCTCGATAGGTAGAGACAACCCAAAACAGGAGCTAGCAGAACAAAATTGAACGTCCTGATAATACGGTCAAATGTAAGTGAAAGCAAATAGACAAGGGCAATTTTCTTCTTTCTTTTTAGATTGTTTGCGCGCGGTTCAAGATAACAAAAGCGAAGACTTCATCGAGCTTCCCTCGTCTGCAAAAGCGGAACTAAAAGAAGTGACCCCCTTCCATCTTACCCTTACCCACGCTTTTTTTTTCATGTGATTTCTTCCGCATGAATAACTGACCTAATTGTTTTGGTGATCAGCTTGTTTCCAGTCCCCTCGTCGCCGTGTTGAAGACGATAATGGTGTCTAAGAAATGTGTTTTTCGTGCAAGCTGGCTGTAGCTCGGCCGGTGTCGTACCCAGTTGCTCGTCGGAAGCTGTTGCTCGTTCTCGTCGATTGAATATGCTAAACAAAAGGTTAGGGCGCAAACGAGCTGGTGGTGGTTAAACATTTTGCTAAAAAACCCTAGACTGGGAAAAGAGACGGACAAACACAAAGACTCAAAAGACTTTGTGTGTCCGTCCCTTCTCGCCCCAGTCTCCGGGTTTTTAGTCAAATGAATATGCTGTTCACTTTTACTTAGAACAGAAATAAACGCCACATGGATAACCTTTTCTCGTAGGGTAAGTACATTTTTTTTCTTATTTCTTGAGTGGACTGTTTTTTTCGCAGCGGGATCGAAGTTTGAACCGCATAAACGCGGGTCGAAATAGAGTAACCATCTTGGACAGCTACGCGATCATGCCAAAGGCGCAAACGATAGTCGGTTCTGCAATCGGCGAAGCGGAGAAAACGCTCACTTCGGTTTTCGGTAACCACACTCAAACGCCCACAAAACGTCGTTCCATCAAGATGTGTCCGCGGAGCAGTGAGGAGTGAGAGTGTCAAAGGATTGATCGGGTTCTAGAGTCATCGCATCAAATCCAATGACAACGCCGGGCTTCGAGCGCGTTAATTCCGAATATCGAGTCAAATAGTGCCTTTAGAAATCCACCTCAAGTAAGCAATATAAACGGAATACTTATTTAACATGTTTTACGGCATTTCTTCATCTCCGACGGCGTTGTATTTTCCACGGCCTCGACGGAAACCTCCGGAGCTTCACGCCTGCTAAACTTCCGGGGTTGCGACAGTCCGGTACGCAACAGTGCCTACAACTTCGACGTTTGCTCTTCTGCGACATCTGATAGCAATGTTACGTATAAAAGACCAAAAACTCACAAATCAACACCTTCGAATTGATGCGTGAACAGCCCCACGAGCAAGCAGGCTCGCGAGAAGGCCTTCCCAGTGTTGCAAATATTTTGAACTAGATGGCGCAACGTGTCACAACAAACTTGACTGCCCTGAGGGTATGATCCAGTGTTGGAGGTAACGCGTTACTAGGAACGACGTTACTTTTAACGCGTTACATTTTTTGCTAACGCAGTAACGTACTCGTTAGTATTCGGAATGGCTAACGAGTAAAGTATTTTCGTTACTTTTTTACGGTATCGGCTATCAAATTACCTTACTCGTTACTTTTGACCAAAACTGGTGAAATACATTAGGTATTTGGAAAAGGTCACGACGCCTGATCTAACGTTTAGAATAGCAATCTTGTGCATAAAACTGGAGACGTTAGGGGAACTAAATTTAGGTCACTAAGCTCAATGGAGGATCTAGCTTTCCTGCTCGAGGGGCAACTACTTGCGCTCGAGCACGCAATGCCCAGGCAATATGGTATCTTGCTGCTAAGACTTCTGAACCTTTGATTTCCTAAAACGGTGGGTTTTCCACTTATCAGTCCATCTATTTACCTATCCATCTCAAAATCCCGCACAAGCTTATCGCTGCACGGAACCAGCATCCGTCACAGTAAACTTAAAACCTTTCTGACCAAAAGAGACATCCGTTAAAAGGCGACTCGCTTCTCGAAGGCGAAACAAACCTTCGGCTACCAGCTAAATCCGTTCGTCATTTTTTTTTTCTCTTTTTTTTTTTTTTTTTTTTTTTTTTTAGTGTCACCACCTACAAGGTTTGAACGAACGACTGCGTTACAGCCCCTCCCCTCCCCACCTCCTCTTCCCCCTCTGCTTTGTGCAGCAGAGGTGGACAGCGGAGGGGGGGGGGGGGGGAGAAGAAGAGAGACATCCGTTTAAAACAGTGGGCAACTAGTGGCGAAGCGATTTGCTCGTTTCTCTAGTTACAAAAAAAGAAAACATCCTTTGTGGAATTTTTTTCCTCTCGCTCTCCCCCTCGCTGCCTGAAGGTTCCTGACCCACTTTTGTACACATAAGAATTTTTCGCTTGATTAGTCTTTACTTCACTATGGTCATAATAAAAAGTAAAAAAAGTTTTAAACCTGGAAAGAAAACTTACAAACACGAAACCTTTTTTTTTTTTTTTTCGCAGAAAAATTAAGAGCTACTGCTGGTAAAAGGCAGCAAGTGATTATAACCAGCGTGCTGGTAACCGGTGTCCTGTTCCTCATAGCGAAGTAAATCAGTCTATGGTAATACTATGAACCGGGCTGTTACTGAAACCGGCGTAAAGATGGGGAGTGTTGGTTGGCTGGTTGTTCCAGCAGTCCCCGTTCGTATGCTGTGACTTTCGATTGGCCTCGTGAAAGTTTTCTCTTTCACGAAACCGAAGGCATGTTTGTAAGCGAACACATCTCTGCCAAACATATGTACTCGAACACAAAAGTAACACAAAAGTAACACAAAAGTAACACAAAAGTAACGCAAAAGTAACGTAAAAGTAACGTTCGTTAGTTTTGAAAAGTAACGGTAACGGTATATCGTTACGTTTGTAAAAAAGTAACGTAGCTCAATAACGCGTTAATTTTTACCAAACTAACGAGTAACGCTATTTCGTTACTTTTTTTTTCGGTAACGGGCACAACACTGCCGCAATCTGACGGGGGCTTATTGCGGAAGAAGCTCCCCGTAATTGACCTTCCTCAGTGGCACGTGCCAAGGTCCACAGCTGGTCAAAATTAATCCTCAGTCCTCCGCTGGGGTGTGCCAGATGCCCTTTGTTTGTTTGGCACGTAACACCCCCCCCCCCCCCCCCCTTTCCCCCAATTCCGTTTGTGGTAGTCCAGACTTGGACTACACTAGTAATGAAATTACTCTTAATAATTATATTTTAGAGTAATTTTGTAATAATTGATGACAATTATGAGGAAGTAATCTCGAGAGTAATCTGTTTAGTTTTGTAAGTACTATAATTACTCGTAAGCGTTGTTCCCCTTCCCCTTTAAATGACGGCTTTGTTTTTACAAGTTTTCCAACTAAAAATCCTTGAACCAAGACAGGAGGGTGGTTTACCAACGTAAATGGATTGAGGTCAGTGGCTAACAATTCTCCGATTATAATCCAACCTCGGGCAGTATGAAAGACCGGCTTTCAAACCGGCAACAAAATGTGTCGTTTTGAAAATCTGAAGTGATGGAAAAATTAAGGGTTACTTTTTTCATAATTGTAAGCGTAATCTGCTACTTTTTTTTTTTTTCTTCTAGTAACTTGTACGGAACTGGTGGTACTCCACTAGCAAAATTTCTCATCGGAGACAGCAGTCGGGCTGACCCATTTCCCGCTTTCGAAACATACACGCAACACGATCGCTTTATCAATCATTGATTCTGCTGTCGAGCTCTACTAGAGTGAGGAACGATATGTGACACTCCTGTCTCGTCGTATAACACGCTCGTCGAGGATACACGAAAGGAAGTCTGTATGCCCGGTGCAGTCCGTCGCCAAAGTTTTCACAAAGTTTCCATCTCGCTGAGTCTGCAGCACTCTGCGTTGTCTCTCCATGTGCGCGTGGCCGACATTCCCTTCGTCCGTATCAAATTCCTCGCGGGGCTCTCCGTATGTTTTGAAGCGCAGCATATGCTGGGGCGGGCATTCACGAGCACGTCCGACGCTCGCGGGAGGGGGTAAATAGTCCGGCGCGGGCTTATCGCGTTTCGCTGTCGTTGCTGATACAAGCTCGCACCAGGGCAGCAGCAGAAATAGGAGGGCGGCGGAATGCGTGGATGGGCCCGGCGTCGGCTTCCCCGGCCGGAAATGAACTCTTCTCCGGCTCTGACGTCAGGCCGCAGAAGTCGCGCTCTTGTCGGCACGGCGCAGACGCTTCACTTGGCGGGAGTCTGTGCGCATGCGCTGTGGTAGGTTCGACTTTTAGTCGAACCTCGACTGGTTTGGCGAGCCTTCGATTCGACGAAGTTCGTCTTTTGCGCCGTGTTAATCGTGTTAATGATTTTGATTGTTTAGTGAAGCAATACACGCGATAAACATTGCACCCCGGTCTTTCTCCTCCGGCAGGTGGCGTGCAGGCTTGTTTTAAAAGTTTTGCCTAGGTGGCGCAAACCGCCGTCCGATTTATACGGTTCGGCCGTATCCATCCATCCATCCATCCCTCCATCCAATTTCCTCGCATATGTGTATGAGAAGTCGAACTTGTATCGAACTTTCCGTTAAAATTTCGAACAAGTCGAACTCGGTTGAACTGGAAGCTCGGTGTGGTGTATATTCTCCTTCCACCCTAATCGGTTGTATATGTACGGCCGACAGCGGGACCATTACGTCACTGCCAGAATGAGAACGCCAGGGCGTCCCTTTCGGATGCCCGACCTTCAGCACGCGCTCGTCGACTGCCGCCGTGCCTCGGCTGCGCGTGCACGCTCCAGCGCGGGACAACTGGAACATCCTCCTTGCCGTTCTCGTCCTTCTTGTGACAAAATACCTTTCAAGATCATCAAGGCGCACGTGCGTGCCCACGACCAAACTCGACTCCGCTCTTTAATGGACCGCTAAACTGCGTGGTCGTTAGAAGTCGTCGTGTTACGTGGCTTCCACGCGACCCACTGCTGGAGTTCGTTGGTCTCCGAAAACTCCGAGAGGTCTTCGCCGTTCTAGAGAAGCACCGCGTCCGTGTGTACGCGATGGCCTTCTCGCTTCGCGCTAGAAATATGGCTGTATTGTTGGGTTACGCGGCTTAGCGGTGGGTATTGGTATTAAGGAGCTCTTAACGGCGTAACGGGCGTACGATGTGAGTCATCTTCTGGTGTAGGGAGCCCGTGGCAAGACGATTGCATTGTTCGCGTCACGCTAATTGCCCCCTTTGTCTGCGGCATTGTCGGCGCTGTGTCAGCGTCTCGCTCACTTTGGAGGCCGAACAGTTTTAATTTGGGGATGATAATAACTGTGACGTTTTTCTTTTCTTCTTTTTTTTTGTAGCTATACGAATGTACGTTTGAACTTTTCTTTCTAAGTTCGCAAGGTTGTTTTCAAGTGTGGAAAGGGCTAACGTCCAAATGTTATGTTCCGTACAACCTGTTTGTGCGATTCGCTAGTGCCGTGGGCGGCATCCAAGCACGATAAGCATTTTTGTGACGGGTTAGCTCATTCTCGAGACTAGAAAGAACCCAAGCAAAACAACAACCCTGCTCGACTTTTTTTTTTTTTTAATTTAGTATTTGCTATGCAATGTTCACTGCTGAGAGAAATAAATACGGCGAGCAAGTGTTCCAAAATGCGTCTCTGGCTCATCGAAACGTGAGGAAGGGCCCGCCAATCAGAGTACGATAGTGGGCGAGGAGCAGACGAGCTTGGACGCCGTATCGCCTGCCTTCTTTCGCCCGAGCCCGCTCTGCGCGATGTCGCGCGCAGAGAGTGCGGTCACGTGGTGCAAGTCGAACTGGTGACTGGTACAGAGCTTGTTACGTGAATGTAGCGGTGAACGAGTAGCGTCAGCAAAAGCAATCGTCCACTCGGGTCTCCAGCCAGCGAAGCAGCATCCCGCCAGCAAAAAGAGGCCAGCCAGCGACGGCATCCCTAGCCTTGAACTTGGCGACGCCTCTGGCGCGCCGACGGAAGTTGCGCGCGTACGCGGTGCCTGGGTTTGTTGTGGCGGACTTGGCGGGGCTGGATCCCCCGACTCCGAGCCGGGCAGGGAAAGAGAGCGTCGCGGGGGCGCGCCCGGGACGCATTTGTCGGCTCGGGCCGGAAACGGACCGGGTTCCTTCCTTCAGGGGGGGCCCTCCCAAGGATACCCCGGAGCGTCGTCGTCGGCGCTGCCGCCGGGTTGTTTGGGATACGCCGAGAACTTTAGTCGAATCGAAGGTTCGAATGGACAGTGTTGCCCGACTTCCACATAAAACCTTGGGATTTGGGGAAACTGGTAATTTAGAGGTCTTTAGTTTTGATCTTTTAAAATACGTACTAACGTGTACACGGAATATAAAAGCGAAGCGGGTGTGCTTTTAAATTAACCTGAAACATTCATAAACTTTAACCCAATAAATGTCCTACTTCCCTCCGAGGTGGCGTCAGCTCGTTGTTAGTTTTAGTTCGACTTCCGTGCATGCGCACGAAAGTCTAACTCTAGTCTAACTCTAGTCTAACTCTAGTCGAACTCTAGTCTAACTCTAGTCGAACTCCGCGTGAGAAATTCGAGGACGGTCGTATTCGAGCCCCTGGAGGTTCGCGACATCCCTCTTTCTCCTCGGGGGATGTCGCGCTTCGCCGGCGCCGCCGCTGGTTTGTTTGGGTCTCCTCAGAGCGAGCAGGGGTCGTCGTCGTCGGGTGGGCACGGCGCTAGCGAGCCTGCCCTGCCTTGTTGGCGTAGTGTCTCGACGAAGACGCACTTCGCTGGCGGCCCCCTCATTTTTGTATTGCTTGTTTTCTTCCGGCGTTTGATGAGGGGAATATTTATTTTCGGAATGGTCGGGGAGGGAGGGAGGGAGGGAGAGCCCGCTTCGACCTCTCCGACGACTCGGCGCTCGTGTAATTGGGAGAGAGGCGTGACGTGGCAGCTGTGCTCTCGTTGCCGTCTCCGGCATTGTCTGCGGCGGCGTGGATGACGCAACATATCCGGTGTTAATCGCAAAACATTGAAAATTGGTAATCGCGCACCAAATCGTACGCTGTTCTTATATACTTGGTTTCAGCTTAGGTCCGAGTGTGGCCGTTGTTATGAGCCGAAGATCCAATCAAAGAGCTCAAAAAGCGCATCGTCATGGCGTTCTACGCTATTGATCGGCCGAGCCGGCGGAGGAGCATGCACTGAAAGACAGCGAACACCTCTGGTCCTATCGACTGCGGAGAGCAAGCCATGACGGTGTGCCTTTTTCGCCGTTAGATTGACCCTTCGGCTCATAACATCGACCACGCTCGGACCTAAAATGAAACAAAGTATAGTACTGCGCGGTGTGAGAGTAGCGCTCGCTGGTTCGTGGATGGCAGACTTTACTTTTACGTCACGCGCTCACAACTTCGTGACGTAAAAATTGCGTATAAAAATTTATTTGGGCGTATTGAGTACCGCAGAGTGCACCCGGAAAAGTCTAAATTCCTGTTCTAGTTTGATGAATAAACATGCCGGTTTTATTCCCGTCATTTATCGTCATTTTATGTTAGCAGCAACGCTAAAGCCAGAATACATATTTGTCGAACAAAAACGTCTTTAGCTGTATATATATTCGCCGATAATAACCGAAAATATGCGTTTAAAAGAAAAAAGTACGCCGAACAAAACTGAAAACGTTTTAGTTGCATAAAAAAAATTCCGACTTTTTCGAGCAGCAGTGGTTCTAGCTTCTCATTGAAATCCGTATGCAGTATTGTTAGCATTCTGCGAATGATTTTGTTAACACCTTAAATTCTGCCATATGAACTCTACCCACATACCGTGAGGCCGTATCGAACAGGTTCGCCCAATGCCTGAAACCTTTTGGCGTAATTTTAAATTCGTGCCACCTCGGAGAGTGTACTACATATCTACGTTCAAACAACTCATTTTTTTTTCTGTTTGTGCAGGTGCTTGAAGCCTATATAAAGAGGATTTTGTCAATAAATTTAATCTGTGTTTGAGACCCCCGTCTTTCCACTCCATCATCGTCTTATAGCCCCAGGGTTATAGTTCATCATACTTAGCACCAGCTTCATAATTATTCTTCACGTAAGTGTTCTTATTACGATCCTGATTTAAAAACAAATATTGGTCTGGAACTATTCGTTTGTGCGGGTTTCTGAAACACATTAGTTTTGTTTTATTAGAGTTGAGGAACACTTCATTATCTTCAAACCAGTCTAATTTCGTGTCGATGTCATCCCTGAAATAATGATGCGGTTCTCTCTTCTTTTGGGAGTATCAGCGTTTTGTCACGCGCATATTCAGAAATTAGTTGGTTTTGCTTTCCCTTGCGATTAATATAAATATTAAACAGAGGTGCTAGCGGCTATCCTTGTTAGTGCTGCTTAATTCATTTTTACTGGTCTACTCGTCACATTATTTACTTTGACAGATTGCGATCTATCTGGGAAACGGTTGACTAAATATTTTAAAAAGGGTCGTATAAATCTCATTGGGTCTATTTTCCTAAGCACGTTGGTCGATAGACCCTTTCCGAAAGTCAGTCTACCCACCCTATGCAGAGCCGAACCCGACGCTCTAATTTCGGCGCTACACAGCTTCTCCACACCAGAAAAAACGAACGTCTTCGAAAGCAGAAAGGGGAAAAGATGTTGGTCCTTTTACGTCACCTTCTATTCACGAATTCGAATGTGCTTGATTTAGCCGAGCATAATCTCCTGTCACCGCCATTAGAGCGGCAATATTTGAGCTTTTTGGACTACCGCAAAGGGACTCTGACTTTTGAAAAAAAAGTCTTGTGCCGGAACGCCTTCGATCGTTCTAAAAAAAAAAAAAATGAAACTAAGGCAATCTCATTGTCTAATGGTTTGCGAACACCTTTTCCAGGTCACTCTTCTCAACTCGAATCTCCTCCAACAAACTACCGACATCTAACCCCAAAGAAGCGCTCGCAGGAAGCCAGACTGGAGTAAACCCGCCGTATGACACATTTATTTCCCTCGAATCGACTGAGAGCGTCTGCCGGGTGGGAAGAGGTTATCGTGGTCGTGACTTTCCGCCTCATATGTCCCGGCGTGAAGTGGGGTGCCGTCCGAGCGCGCTCGCCATGGGCGGATAATTCCCGGCTGCCATTTTGTGCGGCGCGGAATCGGAGTGGCCCAGTCTTCGGCGTTTGTCTTAGTTGTTCTTCGCCCCGCGTCGGTCTTTCCTGCACCTTCTTTTATTTATTGCTTGTTTATGGACGCATTTGTTCCCTCCCCGTGGCCTGTTTGTTGGCGATGGGCACGCACGTGCTTGACAGATCCAGGGCGCTTTTTTTTTTTTTCGCTTCATCGCGCTTGATATTATCCCGGGCTTTGTTCGGCCGGTGTTGCTTCTTGCGTGTGCGACGGCCAGACTATAGTGTGTGTACACGGCGATCGCTGCCGCTTGCTCTGCCAATGAGGTTCTGTAAAGGAGTATCGCCACAGCCGGCATTCATCCGTGGTCTATATACGATGAAAGGCGCTGATTTCACGCTGCTGATGCGAAGCAAACACCCCCATGGCAACCCTTTTTTTTTGTTGTGTGTGCGATCTTTACCGACATACGCAATTTTTTTTTTTGTTTTTTTTCCCCTTTTCCTATAGTTTGATTGGACGTGGACCAGTTACTGTTCGCATTCGAATGTTTGCCAGGCGAGGGCAGTGTTTTCCGCTCGAATAAAGTGCCCCGATGCTGCGATTTGAACCGTGCAGTGGAACGCTAAACCCTTTATAAAAAATAAAAAAAAAGGAAATAGCTTTTACGATATGCGAGTGCTTGTTTCTTTCTTTTTTTTTTTTTTTCTGCCCACGTAATCTGACAGTCTGGTTCGTGCGCGTCTGCGTGGGCTGGAACGCGTTGAATGGGGTGGGGGAAAAAAAATACGAAAAGGGAAAATGTGGCTCGGATGTGAAACCCGATTATTTTCTCGCGGCAGATGCGGTGAATATCCCCGACGCCCCGATCGGGACGAGCGACCGGTTCTTTCCGATAATGATTCACTGCGACCCTGTAATGACGGCTGCCTCGTGCTAATGGAACGGTGGCGCTGATGTCGTTGGTTAGGCGGAGGGCGTGTCTAGCCTTCTCGTACACTCTTAGATTTTTCTTTACTCGCCCCTCCTAACTGACAATGTGGTGGGACCTTACGGACTGGCCTGACCGATCCAAAGGCCTCCCTCTCATCGCCCGATCCCGCTTCCAGAGCGTGCGTTCCAGTGCACTGAGTAATAAATAAGCTTTTTTTTTTTTTGGGGGGGGGGGGGGGGGTTCGTACTCTGTGGGGTAATTGCTATGTGTACAATCCATCTATGAATAGTACTGGTTGCGTGTTCCGAATCCCGTTTTAATTGGTTTTCGGTCTGTTCACCCGCGAAAGTTGCTTTCCGACGGATAGTTGCGATTGTGCCCAATGTCGGCGTGACTCGCGTTAATGTTGGTCGTTTATTTCTCCAGTAGAGCTCATTCTGTCCTTTTTTCTCGTTTGCTCTCGGCGTCTTTAGACTGCTTGCTATACCGAATGGAACAGATTTTGTGGCTTCATTGCTGGCAACCGTTCGCGTGGAACCTCCGATTCCCAGCTGTTAACCCTATTATTAGTCCTTCGATACACGAAAAAAAAAAAAAAAACAGTTTCTCTTAACATTTTAATGTTAGTATGGCAAAAAGCAAATTTAATGCCTACGCTCCAGAAAATGAGGTTGCCGTACGGTCGTTTTGTCCATCCGGAGTTCACAGGGCAGTGTTCTAATCGCCACAGTGCGGCGGGCCTCCTGTGGACTGCCGCACTCACTCACTGTTCACACATCAGACGAAAGACACGGTGTAGATTGCACACACGAACGGTCTGTGGCCACGCCCCAAACACGTTTCCTTCATATACGTATCCTTCGAATATGTTGGCAGACGAGTGAGACGAGTGTGACCCGTTATACAAAGAAGAAACCCGCTTCAGACACTTTCCGCAGACTGTCCTTTGTATGATGTGTTAGTACCGCGGCCCCCAGGGGGCGCGTTTGCGAACCAAGTGTAACGAAGCGACGAGGATGCGGTCGAGCTGCGGTGAGTCTCGGAACGAATCAAAAGGTGGGACTGAAGTATACAGGGACAAGGTCTCGAACGCACGTAGCCCAAGACTCCATTCATGTTTACGCGACACGTTTTTAACCTGCATTTGTTTTCTCTTCGGTTACCTGGTTGATTCACAAAATGAGACGAAGGCTCGCCGGTTGTTTTGGGTGTGCCTCTGTTTTTTGTTTTTTTTTTTTCGTTTTTCACAGTCGGTTACGAGTCAAGAAGGTAGGAGAAGCTCCTCCCACAAGCGTGATGCGCCCGTTTCAAATCCCTCCGCAGTCGAAAGAAGAGTTCACTGGAAACGCTCCTTGTTCCGCTTCAATGGATAGATATGGCCACAGAGTGGTGCCAACTTGTCTTCGACCCCCACTCTTTAAGAAAGCGACCTTTGTATTCATCGGAGGGGGAACCGAGCCCCTGAAAGCAGCCTTTGTATCCATCGGAGGGGGAACGTAATCCCCGAAAGTCGTATTTGCTTCCATCGGAGGGGGAAAACTCTAATCTCCCTCTCGTGGCTTCCACAATGCTAAGTCAAATCTGAAAGATAAAGCAAATATGTACAGGAAGACAAGACCCTCCTCGCGCGTTGGCCGCGACGTCACGGAAACGATGGGACTCTATTGGATGCGGAGGTGGCGGAGGCATGATTCCCTTTGAGGGGCATTTGCCGCTACCTTCTTGCCCTGTAACTTATTATAGTGTTCGGTGTGCCGGCCTGTGCCTTGTGCGGATAATCGAGGCCGAAGAAGTCGAAAAGTAATCGAGGCTAGCAGGCTTGTATGTTGCTGTCCGCACTGAGCGGGACAGCAGCAATCGAGGTCAGTTACAGGAGCTTGGATATCGCTTTCGATGGCTTTATCAGTGAACTGCGACACTTCATCAGCGTGTCTGTACTCCGAGGATTGCATAATACGCTACGTTAGAGCTAACAGACACCGAGATCCCCGGACACAGCGCTATCGGGGCAGTTTGTCTGGGTGCACTGCAAAATTCTCCGTTGCAGCTCTTGTACGCCCTCGTCAATTTCGTAAGCTGCTAAGATGTATGTGTACGGAAGTTACGCGATGAGTCGCTTAGTTGGCAAAGGGTTTGAAGCTACGGCCTCGGGGAGCCAATGAGAATCGGTCAAAGCACGTGAAAGCGCCTGTTCACCCCGAGTTCAGACATTCGTTCAGAGCGGCGCGTTTGTTTGTCACCTGTCCCGCTCGGACTCTCGTTGGCTGGAGTGAACAGTCGATGTAGTACTACACCGTTTCCCCACTGAAAGTCTCGAGAGTCAAGAAGACGGATGTTTTGGAACGAAACGGTGGGGAAGTGGGGGAGAGTTCGCGCTGGCGGGATCGGCGGAGAAAAGAGCAGGAAGTTCGCAGGGCAGCAACGATGCTGTGTAAAAAAAACAACAAAAAGCATTTGTCCCCCCCCCTTCGTGATTCCAGCTTGGGGTGGAGGGGTGTCTTTCGGGGGTCGTCGTTGCTCCCCGGAGCTTATCGGCCGAGCAGTAATGAATGCAGCAGATCAAGTGACGTCATCCGCCTGCGCGGGGGCGCAAAATGCGGAGATAGGAAGAGAAGAAAAAAAGAAGGGCGAGAGTTGAAGGGGGTGGCTCACCTCCGCCCTTCCGCTTGGCCTCGATTAATCGGTCGAGTAGTGAGAGTGAACTGTGCGCGGCGTCGCCGTCTGTGTGCACACGCAGAGTCGACTTCAGGGCCGCCGCCGCTCGTTCGCCAGTGACTCATTCCGTCGGCACTCGCCCGTGCTTTTTGTTTGCGGGTTTTCCGCCATGACGGCTCAGCCGCTTGCGAAGGAGGTGTCCTTTGCATCGTTGTTATCGTCGTCGTCGCTGCTGCTGCTGCTGCTGCCGCCTCCTCCGAGAGACGGAAGTGAAGCCAGCCGGCGCGGCGTACTGTTTAAATACCCGTCCACTCGAGTCCTTTGTCAATTGTTTTTTTTTTTTTTTTTTTTTTTTTTTTTTTTTTTCGGCGTGAATTGAAGGTTGCCTCCGGCGACAGACTCTGACCTCCTTCGTCTTCCGCGAACGAAACAAAAGCGTTGTGTGTTGCTCCACTCATTGGAAAGGTATGCTTGGACGTGAGTGCGAAAACAGGAAACCCTCTAATTAAGCAGGGACACTGTGAGACGTTTCCTGGCGAGGGAAGTCTATATTTGAAGCTATGTTGCGTTTCTTTACTTTTATTTGGAAACGCGTCTACGTCCTTCCGCATGTTGGCAGACATTTGATTTTCAAAGTTGGCACGTTATAATTTTTTCGCGCGCATTTATGCCTTCTAGGATTTTCCTGCGTATCATTGTAATTACGACTCGCCCAAGAGGTGTCCCACGTAGTCGATATCTTGTGACCTCGGGAGGAAGCAAAACTATCTGGAGCGAGACGCAATCGAAGAAGGCCCCAGTCTCGCGAAGTTCGCACGCTGGCAAATGTTAAGAACAAAGGAAAAAAAAAAAAAAACGCTACTGCTTTTTTTTTTTTTTTTTTTTTTTCAAGGAAATTTGCTTCGCATTCCTTTGCCGGCTGTCTTTACGGTATGTTAACACCTGCGGTTCCGCGGGCGCGCGGTCGTCAAGAGTAGTCTGCGGGATGTCTACGCCGGCGAGAGAGATCGCTTCGATACCAACTTGTGCCGCCCAAACGAGGAAAAAACAAACAAAAATCGTTCCTTTTGCCGGAAGCTAATCGGAACGCAAGTTCGAAAATGACGTTTGTAACTTCTTATCCTGCGAGGGTTGCAAACGGTGCCCACAAGAGCCAATATATGCAAGGTGCGCTTATTTCGTGACACTTGCGTTTACCTTAAGTATTTCTCACGAAACGATACTAATCTTTTCTCCCTGTATCAGGGGTGGAACGGCTGCGCCATTTGCGCCATTTTTCACGAAACGATACTAATCTTTTCTCCCTGTATCAGGGGTGGAACGGCTGCGCCATTTGCGCCATTTTGCGCCCGACGCATTTGTCTGCGCCATCCTGCGCCATTTTGCGGAAACTGCGCCACAGCCAATACCTCGCGCCATTGTGCTCCACATCGCACAACGTGCGCCAAAAAAAATATTTTGTCTTGGTTTCGGTTTTTATCGACTCGATTGGCAACAATGAGCCCGTTTGGCTTGGTCGGCCTTGCAATTTTTTGTTCCGTTTATTTTCCCTGTGTATCCCGAGTCGGAAGCGCGCGAAAAACTCGGGAGTCGGATTCCAAGCGCTGCATCACCTGCGACTGGATTCTTATTCTTCAACCATAAGCGGTTCAGCAAGTCGGCCGAGGTAAGGTCAGATTGCCTGAGGCTCTGCGGCCCGGGTTCCGGACGTCAACCAGTTAAAAACACATTAGCAAAAGATCCCTTTTAGTGCTTCATCAGTACAAGTTGGAACCGCATTCCTGCAAGATAACTCGTGATTTGATTGAACTGAAACGCGGTCCGATCCAAAACCTTGCCGGCCAGCAGCTCTCACCCGAGCGGTGGATCTTCTCGGCGTACTTTATTAATCTTGCTGCGGCTCATCGCTTCGAATACGACAACTCCGTTAATCGTAGTCTGCTGCTTCGATATTGAGTTGTACAATAGGATAAACTCAAAATTTGTTGCCCTGTTCCTCCGCGCAATTGCGCGTACGTTGCTTACGCACGTCACGTGGTTCGCACATATAATTACTATGTCAAGCACGTTGGGGTTGTGCTATAAGCAGTGCTGGTTTGCATTTTGAGCAGCTGAAAGCCACTCCGAAAATATCGAGGACACTATCTTCAGAAAGATATGGTACTTGCTTTTTGGTTCTCACTAAGGCCAAGTTTTCGCATCTGTTCCACTGTTATCCCATCTATACCTAGGTTCCGAACCACTCATGTTCATCTGTGCTGCTAAGCACAATTGAAATTGCTCCCGTGCTTGTCTACGACACAAGCTGAAGTGCAGTGAAATCTGATCTGAGCTGCTCCTAGCCTGCTCCAGAATGTAGTTTTAGCTGCTCCCAACCTGCTCGAAAACAGCTGTTTCAGCTGCTCCCGTGGCTGCTCCCAAGTACATTTCATGAGTTTACCCTGTATTGAATCAAGATATATGTATATGATTTTTTTTATTAGCTTTACGTTATTTTATTAATAGTACACGTTTCAAACGCCAGAATCATTGGCGTCTTTCTTTGACGGCCAATCGAATATTGTGAGAACTACGTCATGCAGCGCATTAAATAATGCGCAAAACGTCTTTTTTTTTTAATGTGACAACGAGCATTGTTTTTACCCACCACGTCACACTCGCTGTCGGCGTATGGGCTCACCGATATAAGGACTATATTTAGTAGTTCACGACAAGAGGCGTCTGAACTACAAAAGTGGTGCGTATGGACGCTTGGCACGCGTGCCAGAATCAGATTACAGCCGCCATTGCTGACCTTCTGTTGTCTTACCGAGCCACTGAAGCTGTCGTTGGTGAGTCTCCTCCACAAAGGCCAATGCTGGGGACAGGGACACGTTAGAATATTAAAAAAAGACAATAACCTGGCCTGCTATGGTAACCGTGAAGTGAAATAAACGCAATAACAGTAAAAAATAAAAAAAAATGCCGTTTATGGTGGTGTCCATGCACAGCTGCCACAAAGTGTCTTACAAGGACGAGCCGTGGAATGAAATTGGCGCTGAATTGTATAGTCCCGAGCGCTAAGTACACGAGTCTGGTATCTCGTCTGCGGGTCATTTCTACTCGCATCGGGCGAGAAACATGTCTTGGATGCATTCTTTCGGCACGGTGGATTGCTACCCATTTCACATCGCGTAGCTGAGCGGAGTGTTGGATGGTAAAGGCGAGCAAGTTGGGTCAGCGGCAAGAGCGTCTTCGCAAGTGTGAACTTGCGGGGGGCATGCACGAGGCGTAAGTGTAGTAAAATATTGACAGAGACGATAAATGCCACAATTTGTAACTTAAATGACTCGCTTTCTTTTTTTTTTTTGCTTTGAAATTACGTTGTATTTATGTTTGTTTCAAAGCGCGCACTTGAACGCTGTCATAACAGGTTCATTCCGGAAAGAGCGATGATTACGGCACCAACATTTGCAAAACAAAACAAAATACTTTTTTTTTTACTCTGGTGAAGGAAGACCACCGAAGCTGTACTGTGGGAATGAAGGAGTGGCCGACCGCAAGTCGGCTAAGCCAAAGTGGAAAGGCTGGAAAAGTTGCCATCATCTGTGAGCGACGGCGGCAACCAGATAACCGACAAGCCGGTCGTCTGGTTGGCGCCGTCGCTCATAGATGGCGGTAGCTGTCCAGAGTTTTGTGTCGAGATTTGTTTGCCCGTGGATACGAAACTGGGGAAACTAGCCCTTAACAGCTCCGGTGTAAAAATTAGTACCGGGTGTAATTTCAGATTGCTGTGTTCGCCGCTGCATCCTCTGTTGTCGGTCCGGGTGAAGGCTCTGTTCTACTACTCCGACGTTTTGAGCGCAGCGAACGCTGCGTAGCGCCGAACGCGCGCCTTTCATTGGTTGGCTAGCAGATACTCGATATTTGCGACGCAATTAGCATCTGTGTGCGCTGCGCTACGCTACGCCGCGTTTGCTACGCTTGACGTCGGTGTATAACAGAGACTTGGGCATATACTGTCAAGAACGGTTATAACGAAATAGCGAAGTAATTTCCGATTCCCGTTGACTTCGTTATAACCGGTCTCGACAGTGTTAACATTCTCTGGGAATGTAGGAGCGTCTGTGGGGGCCAATGCCTCCTCGTAGAACAAGTCGCGCTGGCGACCGGCTTTACCTGCTCGGATAATAGCGGAATAAGCGGACGAGTTGCGGAGGAGATGCGCCGATAAATGTCCTCCAGGTGCAATTTGTACACCCCGCGATCAGACTGTCGAGTTTCGGCAGCAAAAAGGAAGATTTGCCCGAAGCTGACGTTAAAGTAGATCGATCAACCTTTCTGAATGCTTTTAACGTTGGACGTGGTTGGCGTCTGCACGCGTGCAGTGATTGGAATATTTTTCACTGCGTATAGCGATATCCGTCTCACTTGGTGTATGATAATAGAATTGAGTGCACGTGTGGTCGTATCCGAAGAGCCACTAACTCGATTGCGTATTATAGATACTCTTAACTTTTGCCTGTGAGCCCGCGCAAAGTGTGCTCCTCTGTGTGCTAAGAAAAGTAAGGTGTAACTCATGCACTGAGACAAATCGAAAAGCACAAAGCCGCTTTCGAGCAAGGCGAATCAGCCTTTCAAAACCCGAGGGTAAAAACCTCACCATAAACCCCGCGATTCGACCAGAAAGAACTTGACAGTTTTTCAACAAATTCGAGCGAGCCGATGTTTTGTTTCTAGTTGGAGAACGCTTGTTCATCACTGTCGCATGTTGGCAAACATGGCGAGGGTGCTCCGAAATGACCCCCCCCCCCCCTTTTTTTTTTGGTTTATTTTCGTTTTTTTTTAATTTGGTTTTGTTCAGAGAGGAGGGCCGATGTACAAGCTTATTTTTAAGGTCGGTTATTGCGCGGTTTTTATAATCCAGAGGCACCGCAGATAGGTTTTGTGACCGCGAGGACAAGTTATTTTAATTTTGATACTAATACTTTATTCGCACTTTGGAGGAGGTTCGGCACTTCCAAATTTCACCCGGCGACATACGAGATGTTAAACGTGCAGCAACGTAGGGGAAGTTGTTTGCTGTGGTATAACTGTAGTCTAGACTCTCGCGGAACTATATTTCGTTTCAGCTTAAAGGGGTACTGAAACGAAATTTTAGCGCCCATATTTTTGCATAAATATGGGCTAGGGACAGGCATCACCTCGGAGATATCAATATCGCGCTGTAAAACACAGGAGAACTAATTTTAAACCTAATTAAACGATTTCAACTTCTCATCTGGTGGATGGTGGGAAGTTCTCGTGACATCACTTGTGGCATAGGAGCAGCGCCGTTCTGCGGAAATACGGCGTGCCGGCAGAATTAGCCTAGGCCTGAACGCGTTTGCAAAGCCTTGGCGGAGAAAGCCTAAGCGTAGTTGGCCACAGTGAGCTCGTTCTCGTTGCGGCTCTATGCACGACAACACGCGAGCACGCTTCTGGCGCGGCCGGTATCTGCGAGTTGCGAGCCGACGCTAAAAAAGACACGTTTCAACTGCGAGAGTGTCAGCAAGGCTAAAAAAGACACGTTTCAACTGCGAGAGTGTCAGCAAGAGCCACGCAAATACCTGTTCACACTCGGAGCGAACGCGCGCGTTTGATCGAAGTGCTGGATTCGTTCTGTTTTAGACCGCGTTTCGGTAAGCGCTTCGGGACCGATCTTTCACGATTGCTAGTCGATACTGACGTGACACTCGGCAAAGAAAGGTTGGACCGACATCGCGCAGCACCCACGAACTGCTATAGCTCGACAGTGACGTAGCGTCGTGTCAGAATAAAAAATGGCATACTAATAACAAAGTGTACATACCGTGTTGCGAAGGTAATCCGTATGGCGTTTATTTGAGCTCTATCACACAAAACAAGGAGATAGAATCAATGAGAGTCCCTTTTCGACGACAGCGTTCGTCCCCGCTGCCTCGGAAAACAACGAGATCGAGATGCCAAGGGGAAAAGGTTGACCTCTGAAATTTAGTTCAGGGATCAAACTATTTATCCGGGAAGGGTCCACAAGGGTCGCGCGGCCATATTCCATTCAGCAGGCCAGCCGGTCGTGGGCAGACGGTCTTGGCCAAGGATCGCCGGAGCAACGGTGCGTCGAGTCGATGTTGCTGCTAGGCCTACTATCCGAGCTCGCTTTGTCGGTGGAATCCTGGCGGTTGTAGCTCTTCTCGGGTGTTTGTGGATCCAGCGTTCTTGTTCGTCGTGGTCTGTTTCAAGTACTCCTTCCTTTTTTCTTGCTGGTTGAAGTCGGGACGCGCGAGAAGAGCACGTAGAAAAATGTCCGTTGGTCGTCGCGACCATGTAACTGAGCGACGCTGTCGGCCGTGCGGCTTTGATCTTAAAAAATGCGTAAGACAGCTTCGGAGCTGTCGTAGGACTCTGTCGTAACCTGCTCAAAAGTTACGACAATTTAGTTTCGAGAATACGGGTTTTCTTTCAAATTTGTCGTACGCACTTTTTTCGTCGTAAGTTCGCTTTGAGAATCCGGCCTCCGAGCTGGTTTTGTCAGCAGTGCTGCCGTGGTTGCCGACTTGCCGTGGTGCAGCGTGCGTGCAGCCCTTGCACATCTCAAACGGCCAGGTTGTCACAGGTTGTAAATCGTCGACGCGCCACCAAGTGGCAACGCTCGTAACCACAACATTCACGCTGTAGCCTTTCCCGTCTGGCACAAGTGACGTCACGAATGCGCCGAATATCCCAAGACGCATCGGGCTCTCCGATGGCTGATTTTCGAGCGCGCGCCCAATCGGGCCCCTCAGGGTGAAAAATATAGCCATCCGTTCAAAATACAAAAGCGCGATTATGAATTACGGATATCATTGATCATATTAAACCTATTTCTGACTATAATAGGTGTATTTCAAGTTTCGCTTCAGTATCCCTTTAAAGGAGCTGTGCAACGTTTTTAACGTTGAAAGATTTTGCATCTTCTATTTTTGACATTGTTTAGCTTGTCACAAAGGACAGAAAACACATCTCCTTCCTTCGAAATGTCGCGATTCCGCCGCGTAATCGCGAGGCAAAAGTTAGAATATTTCCCGACCTGCAGCCGCGAGCGGCGGCCATGAGAACCACGCGGCATGACGGCAATGGGGGACTCGTAAAAAGATAGGAAGTTGTGCAAATACCTGCTCGATAAAATGTAATTTTTCTGTAAATGTTGTCGTTCTAACGTAGATATAGATGCGTCAAAAACCTGGTATCATCCACAAAACGTTCATTATACGGAGTTTTAGTGACGCCATCTATCCGAGGTCTACAAAACCGTCAGGGAGAGTGGTTGTTTGGCCGAGTTGGTTTGACATCTTATGCAATCTAGTGCGCAGCAAGGACGAGGACAAAAGGGAGAACAGGACACGAGGCGCGACTTTCAACTAATTTTTATTGAATACGTGTTCCGGTATTTATAGTCCGAATCATCGTCACAATAACAAACAAAACGACAAAAGCAAAGCAACAACCATCAGAGAGCATGATTGAAAAAAAACACTATCTCGTTGTCGGGAAAACCAGTTCCTTCTCCGATAACGCAATCGACGGCATAGCAACGCACGTCTCCTAAAGAATCAATATGTTCGGCTTCTACAATTTCGCGTGTCAACGTCAACGAAACCGTCGGCTCTCTCTGCTACCGCGAACAGCCGCCAGAAGCTGGAGGGGGACGGGGGCAGAGCCGGACGGGGATGTGGCCGGACCAACAGCCGGACCCGGACGAGACTTTCCTCCTTTCGCCATGTTGATCGAGCTGCCTAAGCATGTGGTCACGTGGTCGCGAGCGGGCGAGTTCTCGCTGCTCACTGATGGCTCTAGAGAGAGCTTCACCGGAACCCCGCGCATCCCCCATTATCCCCTTAGTCCTTTTAAAAATAGTAGTCCTTTTAAAAATAGTAGTCCTTTTAAAAATAGTAGTCCTTTTAAAAATAGTACAAGCTGTGACGCTGATCATATGTAGATAGGTCCGATAAAACATGTAATAGATATCATATCACCCTAACATTCATTTTTAATCTCTGCTTGCAGCTCGGCGTGTTTCCAAAAAACAATATGTAGATAGCTAAGGTCAGCGTATTGTATAAAAAGGGTGACAAGAACGGCATGGCAAACTACATGCCTATTTCTATGTTACCGGTGTTTTCGAAAGGCTTTGAAAAATCTTGCTTTCACGCATGGTGAAGTTTTCACATAAGCAGAGTATAATCAATCCTTCGCAGTTTGGTTTCCGTAAAGGCCGGTCTACCGAGCTCGCTCTTTTAGAGCAAAAATAATATTTTGGGCAACTTTGAGCAGAAAAAAATGACCCTTGGAATATTTATTGATTTTAGTAAAGCGTTCGATCATCTAAATCGTAATCTGTTAATAAAAAAAACTAGAAACATATGGTTTTCGTGGACAGGCATCGACTTTAATATCGTCATATCTTTCACATCGTAAGCAATACGTCCACATAAATGGCCATTCTTCTCATATAAAACCAATTGAATCTGGAGTTCCCCAAGGAAGTATTCTAGGTCCCTTTTTGTTTAATTTATATGTCAATGATATCGTGAACTTAAATAAAAAATATCAAATATGTAATTTACGCGGACGATACTAGTTTACTGTTTGCAGGTAATAACCGTAACGAACTAATAAATAGCGCCAATGAAACTCTTAAAGACCTTGTTAAGTGTAGCTGTACTGTTCTAAAAATCAATGAAAATAAAACAAAAGCGGTTTTATTTCACCCAAAAAGCAAGAATGTTACTTTTACGTGTGATATCGTTTTAAATTCGACTAAAATTGAAGTCCTCACTAGCCTTAAGACTCTTGGTGTTGTATTCACGAATCAAATGCGATGGGACGATCATGATATTTTGCTTAAACTATCGCGTGTTGTTGGCTTGATTAGAGTTCCTGTATAGGCTCCCTACGGGAGCCAGATTTGCGCGTTTGATTCCACATGCCGCGTGCCACCCTCGCCGCTATTCGCCGAGATCCGATCACGTGAGGAGCCGTATCAAGTGTCGTGCAGCAAAGTAGACGTTGCACGCGCCCCGGCATACGTTCCCAGGCTTTTGAGCCCGCCGCGCGCCTCGAACGCGCGGCGCTGCTATTCGCCGAATTCAGTCACGTGAGGAGCTGGATCCACATGCCATGCGTGAACGCGCAACTCTGGCTCCCGTAGGGAGCCTATACAGGAACTCTAGGCTTGATGTATCGACACCGCCATCTTTCGCCAAGAAGTGTCAAAACTTTTAGTTTATAACGTTTTATTTTTCTCTCATATAAACTACTGCCACCTAGTTTGGGGTAATAGTACAAGTACAAACTTAAATAAACTAATTCTGTTGCAGAAAAAAAAAATGCTAAGAAACATTTCCAATGTCCCATAGGACCACCCCAGTGAACCCTTATTTAAAAGTTTAAAATTGATTAATGTTAATAGTATATATAAATATCGTTTGTGTGTGTGTTATAAATCTGAAGTTAAAAAAAAAAAAAAATCTTAACCTGATTGACCTGGCTTCTCTTGCTCCAAAAGTGCCAACTTATCCCACTCGAAGTTTGCAAAACTGGAAGTTGTCCAATATTAGAACGACCTATGCTGAGCAAATGTTATCTTATACGCTTCCAAACCTACTTAATTTTCTTAGCTCCAAAAATATTGATCCTATTATGTCATCGAGAAAAGATATTCGAGAATTTTTTTCCAGTGTGGTTATTTAGTAGTCCTTTCCAGAGCTTTGAGAAAATGTATATATGTATGACATTTTCTGTGTACATAGTTCCATAGAACTCTCAATGTATGTATCATGTTACTACGAAAAACGTTAATATTGCCGCCCGATTACTTTTTGAATGTCATTGTGTCTTGTTTATTTTTTCTTGTGCCACTGCTGTTTGTGTGAGAGGGGGGGGGGGGGGGCGGGGACTCGTCAAGCTGCATGATGCAGCTTTTTTCCTCGGTCTCCCTCCATCATTTGTTTGATGGAAAAATAAACATTATTATTATTAATATTACTAGAGATTTGATCGTCGGAGGAAGAAGCGATGCCTTTGGCGTTTGAAACGTCTACGTCTTGACAAGATGACCTTTATCATAACTCCCTATACATAAAGGGGAATATTAGTATTGACCCGCAAGGAGCGAAATTTGTCTTTTTTTATATTATGGTTTTGGAGGTGAAAACAAGTATAGCTGTAATCTTGGCAAGTTTGCGATGTTCGTCGCCCAACACCGACTGGATTGTCGGCCCCGTTCTTCCGGATACAAAACAGCCTTGTTCGGTTGGACGCAGGCAGCCGATGGGGCGCGGCGCCAATATGAATGACGCCTGGTTGGGGCGAAGACACTTGCCTGGCCCCGACGTTCGTTACGAAAAAAACGCCCGTCGCCCGCGAGGTTTTCGGGGCCGCGGTCGGCGTGCTCCCACGACGCCCGTCCGAGCTCGGCTGGGGGGGCTTCGCCCTTCGAACGAGACCAGTTGCATTCACCCGGCGGACGAGATCTCCTGGGAACCGGTGGGCGGGGTGCGCGTTTCTTGTTCGTTTTTGTTTTGCCCGAGTAATTATCTCGTAGTCGATGTTCCGCCAAACGGAGCGTGAATTGGTAGTAGCGTAACGGGTGGTAGGTAGCGCGACCGAATAAACCTAATGGTGTTGCGTGTGAGATTAGATAGCGAGTGGTTAGTCAGCCTCAAGTCAATGGGCGCCTGCTGTCTCCGCCGGAGATCAGCAATCTATAGCCAGCGCAGTGCTGGCCCCAGCCCGGAATCTTCAACGTGCATCACTTAGTATGAAGTTTCGCGACCTGTTAGGACCGAGCGGTGTCCCTGGTGGTGGAGGGGCGACTCGAGCCAGGCACCGGGCTAGAGCTCACCGGGAACAACGACGAGCCGCGGTTTCTCTCTAAAAGTACACTGTTTATTTACATGATGTACAGTTTGTTCAAAATCGGAGAAGAACTTTGCTTGTCGAAGTTCGCTCATTTTAGACACTTCTTTCTCTCTAGGTCCCTAGGTAGGGGCCCCACATCGGCGGGTGGTCGGCCAATCACAGAAAGGTGCCCCGTTCAAACACCGCCCACATTCCATTCCCACGCACACTCAGCCTCCGTAAACACTCCACTGCCGGTCTAGATGGCGCCGAGAGTCTCACCAAAACACCGGCTCGTTGGAATCCACGCAGCGGGTCAAAACATCGTCCGGGGCCGAGACGTGACGTGTGACGTGCATGATTCGACCCTCCATGTCTACGCGTAGAATGAAGGCGTCCGGATGATCTCATCGCCCCGAATCGTGCCTTGGCGTTTCGGTCGTGAAATCTTAGCCGTTGTTTTCGCTGTTCTGATGCTATATCACGGCGCCCGTCTGGTCCGTTCGCTGGGCAGGCGTGCTTCCGAAGCGGCAATGGCGCCAGGCTCGCCGAGTCAGACGACCTTAACCCGCGAGAGGCGCTCGACGAAAACAAAGTGCCAGACGCAAACATCCCGGAAAATGGGGCATTAATAACAGCCTTTAACCCCGCCACGGGCCATACGGAGCAGACCGCACGCCGGTACGATGCTCATTCGTATCGAAGCCGGTAGGGATTAAACCCAGGATCCCCGAGATCTGCAGCGCGGGCTTTCGCTCCACGTGCGTCGAGCTAACGGACTCGTGACTCGACCAACATGACTAAGGCAGAATCATGTCGTTTCAGAGAACGTCCAGTAAGTATAATTCTACCTAGACGATGTTGACGGAAATGTTGTGTATACCCGTGGATAAGTTTCTGTGACACTTCCCAAGAAGTGATGAGTGTGCGCGTGCACAGCTTTGATCGGTGCTCAAGGTCCGCAAGCACACGGCCGCCCCGTAGCCTTGTTTCTTCCCGGGTAAAGACGTGGAAGTCGAACGCTACTGCGGGAATAGGGTCTATGCACTGTTGCCACGATTTTAGAACATGTAATGCTTTTTCGTTGTTGCCGAAATCGACTGAAAAAAAAGCTTTCAAAAGGGGTCTTGAAAATCGAAGTTGCCGCAGAGTTGGTCAAATGCCAGGTTCATTTCGCTTCGGTTCAGGTACGTCCTAAGTTCTTGTCAAGGCCGCGCTTCCGCGTTGCGTGTCAACACTCCTCTCGCTCCAGCTGCGTCGTGGAATCGCGTCCTAGCTCGATGTGCCTGTGATGATTGAGACGTATTTAGTGAAAGGCATTTCTTGCTTTTGGCCCTACTCGATGTCCAAAAAAAGACCGCGATTTGTGTTCCTTCCCCTCCCCCCCCCCCCCTTTTTTTTTTTTCTGGTCTGCTGTAGTGTTTTTTCCGGCAGTGTTTCTGTCACAGTGTCAACTCTTTAGGCTCACATGGAGGTGCAGTACGGTGGGAAGTTCGGCGAGTTGGTTCAACATGCTTAGAAGCTTACTTAGACTTTTGTTAAGAACTTGGTTAGCGCCGAAAGAACAGACTGCGTACATAGCGGGAGTGCTGTTCACTCTTCGTAACTACGAAGAGGCGCCTTGAAGGGAGCCCTTTCGGTGTGCCCTTGTGGCCACGTGGCCGGCATCCTGCGGCCCTCGGCGCTTCGCCCGGTCGTGGGCATCCTCCGTCGGCCGTTGACCCTGGCCGCCACCTCCGGCCGCCGCGCAACGGGCAGCATGCACGCCGTGCCGCGATGGTCGGCCAACGGCGCGCACTTTTGTTCGGGCCTGCGATTAGGAGCCCGCACGTCGCCGCGTCTGCTCGTGCTCCTTCTTCCCGCCTGCATTCAACGGCGCGCTGCCGCACGGGCACGCGGCCGCTGGTCCGCCAATTATGCGAGCTCGCTGTCTGAGCGGCCACTACTTCCTGGTGGGCGACTCTTCGGGCCGACCGGTGTCGCCCCTCTTCACACCCAACGTCGAGAGTCCGTGTCCTTCCATCTTGACCCGGACCAGTGTCCGCCCGTGCTTCTGTCAACTGGGAACGTTGGTACGGTGGCCGACGCTCGCAGCAGTGCCAAAAATTCGCTCGTTCGATTCGGAAGGAAGCGTCGAAGAGCATTTCGTAAAGCGCATGTCTGTTTCATTGACGCTCGCAAAAGAACGTCCTGCTTGTCGTGACGCTGACCCTCGAAGCCCAAGAACCGGCAGAATTAGTTTCTGCAGATGCGCGACAAAACCTCTGTCGTTCGCGAGTTGCTTTTTTTTTTTCTTTTTTCAAAGCTTGGGAGAAGGGAATTTTTTCGTTTGTCTGCGCATACTCCGAGTTACGTGGCGTGACGTAACGTAAACGTCACGGGCCGTTCAGTGGCTGGATTTTGCAGTGTCGCGTGGCACGAGTTAACGGCTTGACGTCGCGGGTCGTTTAATGTCTCTCGAGCAAGTTCGAACGATGGTTCCTTAGGTACCGCATTCAGCGCATCATAAAACTCAAAATAAGATCGCTGCAATCCTTTTTTTTTTTAAAGGCAAAAGTTTTTTTTATCTATCGTGGCTGTTGTGGCGGTCAGCGGTCCGACGTTCGTCGTCCCCCTTCTCCGTCCGGAGGGCTGGAGCCGGCTCTGCTTCCGGCCTCGCGTTACCTGCGTGAGCCGATAAACACGGTACTCGGAACAGCTCGTGCGCTCCCGAAAACGGGGCCTCGGAAGATGAGCGGTCTCTGGGGGTTGAGCGGGGCCGCTGCGCCAGGGGCCCCATCGCCGCCACTTATCGGGGCGGCGGCGGCGGCGGCTGCGTCCGATCGCATCGCTACAGCGCGGGGGAGTCCGGTTATTACACTTTCCGATGACGCGAACTTTTGTTGGTTCAACGTCGGGTGCGGCGAAGTTCGCCGAACCTTCCAACTTTTTGGAAAAATTAGTATGGATGGATGTTACTGGCTATACCCTTTGTAACGGGCGGTAGCTTGCGCCACCTAGCCTAAGTCTAGCTCGACTTGCAAGCACTGTTGCTTGATTTATTAAAAAAAAAAAAAAACAGATTTGTAAATATTCAAGAAACAAAGTACTAACTTTGGCAGGTCGGTCTGTGTGTTCCTCTCAAGCAATAAATAAATACTTGTTCATTTTTTTTTTCTAATTTTATAAGCTTATTACAAATATTTAGGCAATATAAAGCAAAATTCGCAGGTTCTCATCTTATTCCTAACACGACTTGAAGGCGAAAGCCCAAGTGCCGATCCCGGTGATAGCGAACCTCTAAAGGCGCATTCACACAGCGGAAAGACACGCGTCGTGGGGCGAATTTTTTGCTTATTTTTGCATTGAAAAAAGTCGCGCGCCGAGGAGGACGACGCAGGGAGACGACGCCTCGGGACCCAATTTTTCCCTCGACGCGCGCGCTTGAGCCAATCAGCGAGCGTCCGGACGTGACGTGTCGCCCTTTTCCGGTTAGGACATGTTTTCGCTGTTTTTATTTTCGACCCACAATGAAGGCGAAAAGGCAGAGAGGTTGGGGATTCGTGCACTCGCCAAACGTGGCTGGAAGCATTTCTGCGTGGAAAGAAGCAAGCCGATTGGAACATGTGACTGTGAGCAGTGTTTTATGTGCGTGTACGACGCCGTGAAACTACTCTTCATCGTTTGAGCGAAAGCTGCCACCGAAGTTCGCGGTGTGTTCCGACCTCCGACTGTGCGGGAGCGATCACTCCCAATGTGTTGTGTAGTCTTTGTGCGCACCCACCACTACGGAATACAACAATTCTCCATCGAAAACACTCTCGCACAAGCCGCGTGCAGTGTTAAAGGTACGGACGCGAAGTCTCTGGGACGCACCGGCGTAGCACCGTGCTTTGTTTGCACAAAAACGCGGCAAAAGAGCACCTTCTAAAGCTGCCCGTTCGAGTCCGTGCCTTTCGCCAATGCTGCATATAACCGGAGTGTGAGTGTAAACGTATATGTAATCATCGCCGTTGTCCATTCAGTGAAGGCGGTTGTCTCCCACCGCATATTCGTGCGAAGCAGACGAATAAAATAATTCCGTGTTCTCTCGACAAACGCGAGATTACCCGAGAAGACGCCGCCGTCGGGTGGCCCTGTGTGACTGCTTCGTATTTTACGACGCCGGCGTCGACGTCGACCGCAACGCGCGTTTTTTGCTCAGTGTGAATGCGCCTTAAGACAGCGCGCTCTCTGACGACGCACTTTTGACGGTGAAGAGCCCCCGCTCTTCACCGCTGCCAGAGCGAGAGTGTCCTCTCCCGCTGGGTTTGCGCGGCGCGCGCGCGCGCCTTCGCCGATTCTGGCACAAGTAACGCCACCTCGTGGTCCAGTGGCGAACCGTGGGTTTTCGTACTTTTCGTGTCGCCGACGTCTTTTCGTACCTTTCGTGTCGCCGACAACTTTCGCTCAAGGACTTTGAAGGTCGACTAAAGGATCAGACATAAGACTCTCGCCTTAATGAGCGCATACTCTCGATGATTTAGTTAGCTTATAAACCTCGTACAGGTGGCGTCGGCTCGTTTTCGATTTCCCCGAATGAGCATGATAGTCGAACTTTGCCGAACTTTCGTTGAACTTTGCGTTAAAAAGGTCGAAAGTCCTCGAACCGCTGCAGGTTCGCAACACCCCTAGTTACTCCATTCACCCCTTCACGCTGGCAATGCGGTGGGTATGACGTGCTCGTTAAACCAGTCACATATACGCCGAAAATGATCCTCGAAGAAGGGGAACAAGGTGGACGAACACAAATCTCCAAACACAGCTATACGTGACTCGTGCGTGACCAAAAAACCCCGCCTGGTCCTTGTCCAGCTCGCTTGCACCTTTGCATTTATTGCATCATCATATATAACGTCCATTTTCGTCACTTGATCACGTCCACACCCACGCGTAGAGAAAAAGAGAATAAACTTTATTTTGCAACTCAATTCCGAGTTGTATGTTATTCTTCCCCGGAAGTTGGAGTCTTTGGTCCGGCGAGGATGTGTGCCCAAGTCCCACCGGATTGTCAGTTCTTAGAAGATAACGGGTTCAGGACCTTCGACCGAAACCTGATTGCAGCACTCGTCTTTAGCCTGTGCCTCGTACTGGCCTTCGCTAAGTGACGTAGACGATCGAGCACACCGGCCTTATTACGTAGGAGGTGTTGCCCGAACCCGCCGGTGCAGCGAGCACCTTTCTGGCAGGTAGCGATCTGGCGCCGGGTTCGTGAGCTGCGCTTGTCAGCGGTGCCCGCGAGCGACGTCGAGGCGTGTTGGCTGGATCGTGGCCGTTGCTCTTGTTGTTCGGCCTTCGCTTCGATATTGAAAAGGGGAGAGAAGGCGGGGCAACTGACCCCTTCCCCCCCCCTTTTTTTTGTTTTTTTCAGAAAAGGGGGGGGGGGGGGGGGAAGTCAAGATCCTGCGCCGCCGTGCGTATCGCGCAGAGGCGCGCCTCTTTCTCAAAGGCTTGTGATGAGGCTTGTGCCTATCTCAAGTACTCTACTCAGATTCAGTATCTCGAATACTTTCGCTGGGACTTTTGGTATCTTGCAAATGCATTTAATTGAGTGTTGGCTACTCCATCTTAGTCACTTTTTTTTCTCACCGTTTTGAGTTTTTATTTTAGATACATTTTTCCTGGAAGAAATTTGTCGCTGAATATTTTACGGAAATTGGAATCGGCTGAACCTATTGCAAACGTGGAGCGGAAACGGCCGAATGCAGAAGAGAAAACAAGCCACACCCAAACACGCAGACTGGGAAAAAAATAATAAAAAAATAAAACTTAAAAAAACGCAAGGTTTTTTTAACATTTTACTTTGTTTCGGATTACGGAATGCTGTAGTCTCTTGGAAAGTAATTGCATTGTACGTTTTTGAACTCCATTCAGGATGATTCGCGCTGAAAGTACCTTGAGTAGTACTATAAATACTTCCTTACGCGTGTTTTTAGTCCAGTCAAGCTGTTCGTAAACAACTTTCTTTCCCAGCAACATTGTGTTTGATGGCCATCGCCGGAATTTCCGGCGAGCGGCCACCCGTTACAAAGGGGACGCCACTATACCTGTTTTCACCTCAAGAACCGAAGTAAAACAAGTCCGGCTCCTCGCGGAATATTACTGATTTCCCCCTTTATGTGGATAATGAAGACATATGTAGGTGAATTTTAGGTTAGATATATGTTATCTTATCAAGACGTACACGTTCCAAACGCCAAAAGCATCGCTTTTTCCTCCAACAACCGAATCTCGTGAGCACTATTTCGCGCCGCGTTGGAACAATGCGCAAAACGTACTTTTTTCTTGAGGTGAAAACAGCTATAAATCCAAATCCAAAGGGGATTCAAATGAACTCTGCATCTCCACTCGGCGCCAAAACCGCGCGCTCGGTTCAGGAGACAATATCTGCGCGACTTGGAATTCCTTTTCCTCCGCAGCTGTCTCGTTCCAGCTGCCCCCATCTGCAGGCATCCCGAGCATTCGCTGCTCTTCCGAGTCCACGCTCGCGGAGCAACGCAGACCGCCACGTCTCGTGTACTCGCAGCCTTCTCTGTCTGGCCGTCACCCCCCTCTATCTGCTCTCAAGGTTTCGCATCCTCCTCGGGTCGTCTGTCAGTGCGTCTCACTCAGAATCGGGTGGAGAGCGAACTGACTCATGGGCGGACGCATCAAGAACTCACTCCCTTCTTCCCCCGGCTGAGGAACGTCGTCTCGGCTAGAGTCACTAAATAAAGCTACGCTTTCAGAGTACCGAAACTCCCAAACTACGCGTCTGAAGCGCGTCAGGCGCCGCCATCTTGGGTCCGCGGCGCAGATGGAGGGGTGCCCGTAGCTAAGCCAAGCCGAGCTGTAGCCGTCACCTGCAGCAGCTGCCGTAGCCGCAGCTGTGGCAGCGAATCAAGGTCGTGTTGTTCGTATCTCGTCATAAGAAGGAAAAAGTGCGTGCTGAGCGACGGACTTCGGCGTGCGCGCGCAGTAAACAGTAAAACAGCAGCAGGCAGCGGATCGCTGGACCCAAGATGGTGGCGTTGAAAAAACGCGATGATGATGATAGTGACTCACGTGACTGCCGCTGTCCAATGATGCCGCAGCGAACCAAATTATTGTTGAATAGAGCGACTGCATTGTCGCTCTGCATTGTCGGCAAAGTGCCAAAGAAAAGGAATGCGGTACTCTGAAAGCGTAGCTTTATTTAGTGACTCTAGTCTCGGCGGGCCCCCATGTGTCAACCGCCGAGGGTGAAGGTCCCCCGAACGCGTTTCCCCGACGCTGGAGTCCCGTCCATGGGGCACCACACAACGCAGAAAGGCCGTACCCGACTCTCCGCGAGGCAATACATCTGGAAGGCCTCCCCTGCAACCTCCCCCCCCCCCCCCCCACACACACACACACACACAATTCTCCCGCCTCGGGAATCCTTTGGTACACTTTGCGTGCAGAGCGGGTGCCAATGGCAATTAAGAAATGCGACTCGACGAACGTCTTTCCATCCAGGATACAAAGACATTCCTCCTCGTTCCCCCTCGGTCGCCGCGTGCCACCGACGTCCTCCACGTCGTTGTCTGGGGCGCAGTTTCCAGTCGCTACTTCCTGGCTACCGAACTTCGTCATCCGGCGCCCCGTGAAAATCGCCGGGAGGACGGTCGTCTCGCGGCGCCGGGCCCATCTTTCCCATTCGGCACGGACGGTGCGCGGCTCCCCGTGTGTGGCTGGCTCTGCATAACGGAGAAACCGGCTTGCATGCACAAGTTGCAATGCGTCGTCGTTTCTTTCTTTGTGGCCGCTGCTTTGCCCCCTCAGAACCCTTCCTTCCTTCCACTGGGCAGGCGGCGCTGGCGGTGCGTTGAAAACAAAACGGCAGTCCAATGTTTTTCCTCCCTGTCGACTCTGAGACCATTTTTATCCCAGGGTGCGCGTCGTCGTTTTCGTCTGTGGTGCCCTTCGACTCCGTTGCTGCTGTTTCTCGACGCGCCGAGGTTTTTTCTTAGCGGCCCGGCGTGCCCCTGCCGCGTTATTTTTCGAGCGTCTTGTGCTCTCGGTGACTCACCCCTCCTCATCCGACAGTTTCTCGTTTTCTTTCTCGCTCGTTATTTGCGTTTTTCCATAGAGTTGATGAGAGCAGCGCACTTTGCGTCTTTCGACTGCGTGTTGTTGTTGAACTTGGTGGCGGCGTGGTCCTGCGACGCGCGTGTTTTTTCTTTTGGAAAGCGGCCGCGGAACCTCTTTGCCTCGGTCCTCCGGGGGTAACTATAGCGCGAGGCATAAGAAACCCAGACATGTCGGTAGTTTATTTTTTGGAGCGTTCCGCGAAGGCGAGGAATTCTATCCCGCCGAGGAACGAAATGGCGACCGCTGCGTTGCTGTTCCGAACGGAGAAAAGGGTCCGCCGAGTCGTCGACTTTCCACCGTCGCCGGTTCTCCTCGGTCTTCTTGCGCATTCCGCGCCGTGGGAGTAACGGCTTGCCTGCGGATTCCCGAGGTTCGTCTGCGCATGTGCGAGGCCAAATGCCCGTGCAGAAGATATATTTCTACATTATTGTGATCGCAATTTTAGTTCTGCGATTGCCGCGCCACTGAAACCAAATGTACCCAGCTACACTGCCAGGTCATTACCTTAGGCTCGTGCGATTACTTCTCAACTTTCGATTATCCTTTCGAATAGCGCACTATTCGATTTGATCTTCGTAGTGTATAATGAAAGTGACAGGAAGTTGCGCAATATTTCGCAGTGTTCGTGAGCTGCTCCAAGGGCCTGTTCCGTTGAGTCGGCTTCTCGCCGCTCATGGATGCATTGCGGAGAAGCGACAGGCGCGACGTCGCAATCCTGCATATCTAGCTTTACCGCAGCCTGGTTGTATGCTTGGGGGAAAGCACTCGAGAGCGGAACAACGCACACGTCTTTAGACTAGTCTTGTTACTCTAGCGGGGAGTAGAATTTTCAAAATAATACCGCGGCTAGGTTACACGAAACGTTTCAATTACCGTGAATGATAAAAAAAAGACACTTGAGATAAAAAAAAAAAAGATTTCTTCGGAATAACGTGGACCGCACCGGAGGTCAGATTACGAACGTCAAGTGGTAATTAGCGAATGAATCGCCTAACGTCCGCCTATATTAGCGTTGAAAACTCCTTAATTTCAGTTAGATTTGTTAACCGTCGTCAAGATATGCCATAAGTGTTAACATTCACTCAACTGAATTCTGTTTCATGCTATTCTCTGACAAATGAAAGCCGCGAGGAGCCTGACCTGTCGAAAACTATTCTCAAAAGTGCGGCGGCAGTCCCACTAGGAAGCGACGTCAGCGGGCGCGAGTAGCCAGTCATCTCTAGTCATCGCGAGCCGATCTGACAGCGTCGCCTTATCAAAGGCTCACGTGGTCGTCTATGAGGTCGCCTTCTTTTTTTATGGCACCGGCCACGTATTTCGCACATCCGGTATGTGCGACAAGCACAAGAAATAAGTCGGGCATTACAACTTTCAAGAAAAGCAAAATAAAAAAAAAAATTACACCATCTTCCCGAGGGGAACCATGGGTGATGCGGAGCATCGTGTTGGTTCCGAGGAAAGAGTCAGTTGCGTGCTGACGTCGAGAGATGGCGCCACCGACTGCCCTAGCGCAGAGCCGTTTATACTGAGAGAGTTTGGCCAATGGGCGGAGCTTGTTGGCCGCTAGAACAAGCGGATTTCGCGGTAACACAATATGGCGTTACTTCTTTGTCTTGTTCATTCCTGAGAAATCGCGTAGAGTTCCTATGAGTCAGAGCCACAATATGGCGGACGGAAGTAGTCATCCCCCGGTTGTCAGACTACGCTGCTGTGGTTGCCAGGCTGTCAAAATCTCCTTAAGAAGGCCAAACTCTCTCAGTATAAACGGCTCTGCCCTAGCGTTACCCCCTACGCGAGCCTTCGTCGCGGCTCGCGGCAGAGAAACTTGGAACGCTCGCCGCTCGCCGTTTATTTTTTTTCACACTTGAAGGAGAGGAGACTAGAGGAGGAGAGTTGCGCGTGCGCGCGCGGTGTGAGAAGCGAACGCACGCGCAGTGCACGCAGCTGGTAGAGAGAGAGAGCGGAGAGAGTAACGCGCAGCTGTTGGAGAGAGGGAAGGAGAGTTGCGCGTGCGTAGTTCGAGTGCCGACTACAACGCCGACGCCGCGGGACATAGACCCGAGCAAGAGATGCTCCGCATCTAAAAAAGAAACGAGCACTTTTCAGTTGCGTGGTGAGGGCCAAACGTTTTCCCACATATCGCGGAAGTTTCGAGGTTTGAGATGGCGACACCCGCACCGGCATTAACCCTTGTTTGCGTAGCGTGCGGTGAGAACGGCACGGAACAAGAGGCGAATGTCCCGTGTACTATTAAGCCCCTTGTGTGCGTGAATCGAGGGACCTTCCCGTGTATATTAAACCTTGCCGCGTACGGCTCTGCGTCGACCTCTCGTGGCCCATATCTGCGGCGACATTGAATGGACGCTATCGAAGCGCGTGGGCAGCGTGTATCTTGCTTGTTTATTTTATCCCTGCGGGCTTCCGCGGTACACCCGATGTTACGTCCGCCTTTTCTGGTTTGTTCTGTTTCTTGTGCCGGGCCCGGTCTTCGTTCATTTTAATAATCGTAATCTCGGAACAGGTTGTACGGGACACGGGGGCCCTCCCTGCCGGAGACCACCACGTGTATGTGCACGGCCTGCGGTCAGTTCGCGAGCAGACTGCCAGATTGTCCAGTTTTTGGGGTTTTTTTTAGCGCTCATCGGGGGTTCGTTTTGTTTTCGGCAGATGTTGGTTTTAGTGCGAGTAGCGGACCAGCCCGTTCGCTGAACCCTCGGCGTATCGCGGGAAGCGGCAACTTTTTTCCCGTCACCTTTGCGCGTCGGATATTGCGTTTGTTTTTAAAGCGAGAACCGTTCGCGGAGCTTGCTTCTCGTAGTTGATCGCACTGCAGCAAGAACTTGGGAGCAGTTTTGCTCACGCGACTCGGAGAAAAGTGATCGATGACAGTTAGTCCGTGTTAAAAAAAGTGATTTGATTGCTCAAGAAGTAATTGGCCGTTACTCGAAAAAGTAAGCGTTGCTCTTCCGACTACTTCAAATTTTCGAAACGACTGATTTTTTTTTTTTTTCTGTCGGTGTAAAAACGGGTTTTTCGGATTTTCCATTATGGAATTGGGATCCCAGAATTATAAACTTTATCTTCTTAATCCACCAATTTTGTTAAACCGCCCTCCTCCTCGGAGATTTGGTTCGAGGATTCTTTCGTAGGAAACTTGTATTAAACGAAGGGCGCCATTAGGAAGGGAAGGGGAAAAAATTGTAACCGTTACGGGTACTTGCCGTACTTACACGAATAATAAAATTACTCCCGCGATAATTTTCTAATATTTGTATTTAAATGATTACAACATTAGTCTAAAAAGTAATAGATACCGAGTAATTTGATAACTTGTAATCAGTACCTTACACGTGTGCATGGGAGAGAGAGAGCGTCGGAGCGCAGCTGTGGATTTGACGTCATGGTGCGCGCGGAGGGGTGTAACATTTTTCCTCTTTTTCCACTGCGAAGGAGCACGGGCTAACTTGTTCCGGTTAAAGCGAGCGTGTTGTAATTAATATTTAAAACGGAAGAATAAAAGAACTAGGAGAAAGTTGTTCGCTAAAACGTCATTCGCTCATGGGATATGGACCCATTCTGGTCAACGCGCATATATTTCGTGCCGCAAAAATAAACATTCGTCGTTGCCAACTGAAAGTGCTTGTCCGTAAAACGTCCTCCTTGTTTTTATTCTAGTTTATGCATTGACTAACCTCTTGCTGCCTCAACATATACTCACAATTACGCGCCTTCATTACATTTTACGAAATGCCTTAACTACCCGATTTTTTAGGGGTGGTGGCGATTTTTCGTTCGCTTTAGGCTTTGTTTCATAAGGGAGGCATTTCCCGTTGCAAGCTATCGGCTCCCGCGTTCTTTATTATTATTATTATTGCTCGCATCTGGTCGGGATTCCCCTACGAGAAGAGGACCGAAGAAGTACTACAGCCGACGCTCAAGGAAATTGCGAAACCTCGTGATTCGGGGCGGCGGCGTGCATGGGAATCTTTCTCTCTTCCTTGTTTTCCATCCTCTCGGTTTCTGTCATGCACCATCGGTGATTCGAGGGGTGCTTTCGATGGGGGGGAACGTAGGACGGAAACAGTCTCTTCTTGCTGTCTCCGTGCCCGCGTGGGTTTTTAACTTGAAAAGCATTTGTTGCTATCCGTTTTTCTTTTTCTAATTCTTTTTTTATCTATTTAGTTGACGGTGGAGTGAGCTTGGGCATAATATTTTCCTTTCTTTTTTCTTGTAAACCGAGTTAGTGAGGCAGGCATGAGCCCATAATCCGGTCACTGGCATCCCGGGATAATGGCTGGCAGTCCTCCTCCGCGTTTCCCCGCTGACGTTTTGCGGTTCCGCGTGGCTGGCTCCGGCGGCGGGGGCGACTGCTACGCTGCCGCCGACGGTCTGTTGGTCGGTCGGTCGGTCGGCCGGCTTCGCGTTGCCTTTGCGGGGCCACCAATCCCCTCCGGAGAGACCTGGATTTGCCGGAGCGGTTGGGAGGAAGGAGCCCCGCCGCGCTTTCGTTCGGAGAAGACGAAGGGAGGTTCGCGAGTTGTGTACACCGCCCTATCTGTGTTCCGCAACTTCATGATGGCGTCCGAGTTCATTAAAGAGAAGCTTCCCTCTCGGACGCTTTCCGTTGCGTAGCCTGGCTTTGGCAGAGTGTAGGGAGGTCAGCAATGCCCCTATTCACTTCAACATACTACATTACGGGTTCCTATCGTTTCGTCGAAACTCATTTCGTGGAGGTACGTTTCATGGACACGCGTTTCGAACGTTTCATCGGCACTCGTTACGCGAATTGCACGCTGTAGGGACGTTTTGTCCCGCGTGTATCACTGGAGTGCGCGTTAACCCCCCGCCTGTGTTTACGCAACTTCGCGGCGACAGTCTCGTGCAGCTTATTACAGAAAAAAAAGCTAATCTGAGCTGTCGATGAAACATCGTTCGATGAACTGATTCCCATCAAAATATATAGTAATTCATGCGACGGGGCGTAACCACTGTTTATTAGTGACTTTTAGTGTGCGTAATTACGAACCAGCGCACAGTAGACAGTCGTTCAAAATCTTTTTGTAAATTTTTGTAACTCTTGGACTCAGCTGTATTAGTATTATTCTCCTTTATTTTCCTTTTCTTTGTCTTCTATTTTCCTTTTTCTCTTCATCGGTTTTTCTTTTTCTTTCGCCTTGGGGTCGTAGAAGAGGAAGTTTGAAATACAAATCGGATGATAGTTCAGCGCTGTGCGAGTGTATTTTTCTTTGTGTTTGGATTTTGAGTGATACCTGTGCGCTGGTTCGTAATTATGCCTTACCAACTCGCCCAATCTGCAGTATTAACAAGTTTTAGTGTGCGTATACGAGCAAACGCAAGCACTTTGCGTTGCGTGTTTCACTCTGCGCGTATCTACGCCGAGCCCGGCTACGGCGCGCATGCGCAGCGTTGAGCACGCAACGCAAACGCGCAGCACTTGCGTTTGCTCCTATACACAGAATACTAAAACTCGAATAAACACGAGTATGATTCAGACCACCGATCGGCTGGTGTAAGCAGTTCACCCCCACCCCCTTCGTGGTTTCGACATGATCGCGAGTACAGGCGAGGTGGTATAAATTGAACATGATGGTGAACCCTGACAAAGCGCGACTTGTGGTCGATTTCAGCGAAATCGACGGCACCATGAACTGAGAGGCTGGCTCGCTCGCTTGTTTTTTTTTTTTTTTTTGGACGGATTAAATATTTACGTTGCCCGGTGGTGTGGACATGAGGCCGTGAAAGGAAGCTCGAAAAGACGAATGAAAATCGTGAATTGTTTCATTCCTCTGCCCAAGTCCGTCTACGTAGTACCTGATGTTTCCAGCGGCTTGTGGATTGTTCGGCCGAAACTGTCCGAGCGGTCTTATTGCACCGAATTGGGCGTGGCACTCCGTTGGTCGAACGACGTTTTAGCGAACGCCGACTGTTCATCGAAAGACACTTCAGCGAATAGTCGGCGGCCGCGAAGCGGCGTTTACGGGTGGGCCAAGTGGGTTCACATTTTTGTAATGAGCCGCCGCGAAGCGGCGTAAGCGCTGCGCGGGATTGGGGGTTAACACGCGCCCATTTTAATCGCTAAAACGTCGATTCGCTCAAATAGCGCTGTTTGCTAAAAACGTCATTCGCTCATGTGATATGGACCCGTGGAAGAGCGTGCTTCATCGCTGCTTTCTGGAAATTACCGTCACGTGTCAGGCATACCGTACCGTCTTAGTTTCCTCAGTTCTGCCCCTTGACTCGCCGTTCTGCTGCTGCGTTTCGTGAAACAAAAAAAAAAAAAAAGTAGAAAAAAAATATCTTTTTAGATTTTCTTATTATTTTTGTTGTGGCGGTGTTGCCGCTACGGGGCGGGCCCCATCCACTCGTCGCTGAAAAAGTACAGAACGTAAACGGGGAGGTGGTGATGGCGGATGGTAGGTTTTTCTTTTTTTTTTTTTTATTTCCTAGGTTGCAGATTCACATAAGCAGAACCAAGTTTTGTGAGGCGTTTCGCCGCCCGCTTCCTTGGTTTCGCGTAAACATAACAAAAAATTGTTTTTTTTCGCGCGGGAGGGTTGCTTAAGCGTATCCAGCCGATGACTGGTTTCCTCGGTGTCTCGACTTGTGTACGTCCGAAACTTTCCGTCGGTTTCTACGGTTTCTACAAGCCGAAACTTCGCGTTGTCTCCCCAGAGCTCCATTGCTTGCGTTCTCAGTAAGCGGCGTGTCCTTGTGGCTCGGCCGGTTAGTGTAGGGCGGAGGAGCGCGGCTTCACTGTACGTGTTTTTCGGCGAGCGCTGGCACGAAGGAGTTATTTTGTGACGGCGGCCATGGAAGTGAGTGGATCGCGTCTCTCGAGGAGGGGACGGCAGCAGAATTGCCTCCAAGGAGGAGACACGGAAGATGACAACAAGAAAAGTGTCTTGAACCGAGCGAGATGATGACGTGCGCCCGCGCTGGGGGCGACTTGCGGACGCTTCAAGCAGCGCCTCCTCTATTTCAGTGGAGGCGTTGCTTCGAGCAAGGTCAACTCTTCACACGTCCCAGAGAATCATTTCCTTGCTTCATTGGAAGAGCCACCCTTCTCACTCGCTGATGCTTTTCAAGCGTGCCTCGAAGCAAAAAAAAAAAAAATAGTCGCAGCAATTTTTTTTATTTTTGGTGTATATAAGTACACCCGGATTGAAATTGATTTTCCTCAGAGATCGTTTCTGGACGATGCATTCGTGGACGTCTGTCACCGTTGCTTCCCCTTTCGAACCGCTGCACGAGCACGGACTCCAATGTGCCGGAACGCGCCACAAGTTCCTCTTCGGTTTTATCCAGGAGGTTGCTGTCGCTTTTCGTGCTGTTTCTGACGACGTGTCAGACGGCGCGCCCGATCTTCTCGAAGCGCCTCTTGTGCGGACCTTTATGTCGCCGGTTTTTTTTTTCTTTTTTTTTTTTTTTTTTTTTTTTGACAGGGCATGTGGTTGTTGCCCTCTGGGATCCGCGCATTTCCCCTTCGTGATGGTGGCCTGTTCGCCTTGCCGTTTGGGTCTGCGTGTGTGTGTGTCTCGCCGTTGTTGGTCTTGTTGTTGCTGGGCGCGTCTCGTAGTTCGCCATAATTGCGGGCGCTCGGGATCGAGCGAAATGGCGATGCCTTTGCTTCTTTCGGCACCTAGCTGGTCGTGTCCCGCCTCTTTCGTCTCCCTCCTCACAAACGAAAACAACACCGTCAGTTGCCGATGAGCTGAAGCAAGCCGGTTCCGATCTACCCGGGGGAAATTGTTTGACGATTTCCGGTAAAATATTATTAGATTGCGTTTTCCACTTATAGTTCTTTTCTGTTGGGTTAACTCCTAAACACGGGATTCGGTTTTCTTTGTTTCGTTTGTTCAGATCAACAGTCGATCCAAGTCTTACACCTTCTTTTACTCGGTATGAGCACACTCAGCCTAGTCTTCACATTTGCGCTGCCTTTTACCAATTGGCAAATGGAGAACAGACACGCAGTTCGGATTTACGACTTATCAACATCTCTGGCGGTTACAGTTGGTAAATATTATAGTTGTTCCAGGTCACACACCGTATTTTACTCGGCGTGAGTCACACCCGGCGACGTTCCCATATTTGCGGCCGAGCCTCTTTCGCTCGCTTGACGCAAGGCGGTCGCTGTGCGGCGCCTGTCGTGCGGTGTAATAATAAAGCTGCGTATACGCGACGCATAAATGGTTTATGCGTGAGCGCCGAGGCGCTTTGAAATGGCGCCGAGTCTTTACGACTTTGATACCTGCAGCCACGGAGATGTCGAGCGGATCGCGGCAAAGTACGGATTTCGTCTCGCGTATCTTGGCAAAGAAGAAACAGACCGCGGTGTGTTTCCTTCTCGGTGCCCTTTTGTGTCTTCTTTCTTGCCTCTTTCATCACCTGACCCCGTTCTCTGCTTGTCTCTGCGCGTCGGGCGATAGCTTGATCACGTAGCGAAAGATAGACGTATGATTGGTTAGTTTGTACTGCGCTGTCAGCCTAAGGGGTGAGCGGAGTGGAATGTTTCAGTTCTCAGAGGCACGTGGTGTGCCTTCCAGGAAAACGAGCTTGTTGGGCGCAGGGTTCCTTTCGTTTGGGGCCTTTTCTGATGCGTCGTGCCGCGAGCTCCGCAGTATGTAGACTGGAAAGTAGTGCGGCGCCCTTCTGGTCCGTAGTCTTCTGGGGCGGAGGCCTATCGAGGCGCGCACATGAGGGCGTCTCGCTGACTGTCTTTATTCGTCCTAGTTCAGTCTTTCGTGCTTCTTTGAAAAATAACTTCCTCTTTCTGAAAAGTTTTCTAAATGTCTAATAAAGTTTCTTTACCACACATTTCAGGTATATGGTAAAAAAAAAAAAAGGGGTAGGCGATCGGAAATCACCGCGACTTTTTCCTAAGCGCGCATCGAGAGAGCAGAGCCCGACTCTCGCGCGTCGCAGTCGAACTTGGCGCAGAAGGCTGCGGGCGAGAAATCCGGTCGGGGAGACGGGTGAACGGAGAGGTTTGAGGTGGTGGTCGAGTACTCGCGGAAGCTCGCGCGATTAGAGAGCACCCGGAGAACTGCGTGCACGGCTAGGCATTTGTTTCCCTCTATGTTGCTGCAGAGATTTCTCCAGGACGTTGCTTCGGTCTATGGGCTTTCAGCATTCTAAAAAACAAAAGCAAATATACACTCATGGGCGGCCGACTTCCTTATTAAAAATCTAATCAGATTGTGACACGGCCCTTTCTCTGCACATTGGAGCAGACACCAGGGGGCATCGTTAAGTGTTTTCCTGGAGCCATATGGATGGATGGATGGATGGATGTTACTGGCTATACCCTTTGTAGCGGGGACTGCTTGCTTTACCTAGCCTAAGGGAGAGTACCAGAGTGGCCAGCTGGCGGGGGAATCGGTGGCCAAGTGGGCTAACGCGTCCTCAGCTCGGAGCGTGGAGCGAAAGCTTGCGCTGCAGAACCTCCTGGGTTCGATCCCCGCCCCCCAGGGGGGTAAAGGCAACCGGCGGACACTTCGAGCGACTTCCGGTCAGCTATTTCAGCGCCATCTCTTATCCGTTGGTAATCTATTAAGAACTTCCGGTTTACGCCGGAAAATTTATTTAATAGGATGAGATACATATTATTGTTGCTGCTTACAGATTTCAAAAATTATCCTGGTAAGGTGAAACAAATATTTTGGTTAGCTAAAGTTTCGCCCTCATACTTTGTTCTCATTGGTCGGTTGTTTTTTGTATTTTGACCGTTGAGAACAGTTCCGCGTCGGCTGCCGTGGTCGCGGCTGCGTCGGCTGCTCGACGGCGCCTTTGCCAGCGGTGCGGTGGTGGATTTCGTTTTCGGCAGTAGACAGTGGCGTTGCGTCTACCAGTACGCCGAGCAAACGGAACCTTGTCTATTGCTCGACTCAGTGGTGCTCTAATTCCGGTGGCAACAGCTCTGCCAAGTTCTTTGGGTTCCCGAGTGCAGAAAGGTAAAGACGGGCTGCTGCTTTTCGTTATACAGTTTCGGATTGCCGAAAACTTGCTGGTGCATGTTTCATTATGGTACAGTTATTGTAGAAGGCCAGTAGGGACAGGGCATTTATGTTAAGATGAGCGGTGTGGGGGGGATCGGTGTTCGAGCACCGCAGCTTGGTAGCACGTGCGTGGAGACAGCTTGCGCTGCAGAAGGAACCTGCGAGAGGCCGTGGCGATCGAATCACTGTCGCTAAATACTGCAAAGTTAAATGTGTCATTGCTGTGAATACTTGAATAGTAGTTTTCTGTAGATCTTGTTACTTTTTTTTGTACCGTGAAGTGCACGTTTTTTTGTGTTTTTTTTTTTCTGTATAAAGGACGTACCTAATAAAAAGAGAACTTGCAAAAGAAGTTTGGACTTGTGCTCAGACTGGCGATGTGCGCCCATCTTAAGCTGCGAAACATCAGCGGCCGGGCGCACTTTGCATTCATTGATTGACAATCTAATGAGAAGTGGCTGTCCCTGAACATGCACTGTTGCCGAGCCGATCTCAATCGAGCGACGCAAAGTCAAGTGCAATCGTTTCAGAAGCGTCGGACATTCGCAGAAAAAGGTAAACACACTTTTTTTATATAAAAAAGATATTGCTAGTACTTTGTTTTATAGAAGAACGAGACGGCGGCAATGGGAGCAGTTCCCTCTTCTCTCAACATCAGCGACAATAGGATGCAAATTCGTTCGGAGTTCCGAACTCCGAACGAACACCCTCCTCCTCTTGTCGCCGAGGGTGAGAGAGAGGGAGAGGAGGGACAACACTTCTCACACCCTCTCCCACAACCAAGCGGTTGCCATGACGACGGCGCGCATATTGTTTTCTTGATTTCTTATTGTTCTCGGAGAAACCCAACGCCCGTTAGGGGAGATTTGGCGCTGCCGTCTGCAATTGGAGTCCCTATGGGAGGTATAGGAAGAGTCCGCCGGTTGGTAAAGGTGGGTGAGGAGGAGTGGCAAATCCCGTGCGCCGACACCCGGGGTCCCGAGTGAAAGATCGCGAAAGAGAGCGACAGAACACGAGAAAAAGAAAGCAATGTTGCCAGCTGAAGGACGACAGTCGCAATGGTAATCGTGAAGACTGAAAACTCTCAGCAATATAAACAGTGATAATTTAACGTTGTAAACTAAATTCTGAGCTATTCTAATGCTTATAAAAACCAATATACTCCTTACGTTGCATTAACTTCCCTTCTGTCGAAATCTCGGAAATCTGGTGCTTGCGCGGTTTCGTATTCCTCGGCCGCGCCCTCTCGCGCCCCACCCGCGAAGTCGGTTATCTGGTTTAGTTTAGCGTTGACGCGAGGCCGTACATCTGCGCGCTATGCAAAAAAGACAGCTTCGAAAGGAACGTGAATACCTTTCCACCGGTAAGTTCGTGGATTGTTGAAGTTCGTGAAATCGAATGCTGTCGACGAAACTTCGCAGAATAAATGGTATGAGACTCCCTTTCCGGAGGTGCGATCGGGGATAGCGAGGCTTCGGTTGCCATGGTAACCATGTTTGGGACCCCGAGGGTCTGCCTGCATGCTCCGCCGCTTGCGGCAGCCAGAATGCATGGGAAAATGGCGGACCTTTTCCTCTAGAGTTAGTATATGATCTCTATGCCGCCCCCCGCCCGTTTCGATGAGTTTCGTATCGGCATGCGTTCGTGTAATCACTACTGCGTGATGCACGTTAAAAACCCCAGGTTAGCGGTTGTACTGCACTGGCTAAATTTCTCATCTACAGCTACGAGACAGGTTACCCGTTAAGGTGTATAAACATAAAAGCAACACAATTTTTTTTTTTTTTTTTTGCCAGCTGGCATGGTTTTGTTGACGGCGTGTGAACTACGTCACTGACACGCCACGCGAATTCCATGCCATGCCCATTTTGCAATCTTCGAGCCCAACAGACTCCAGGGACCAATGCTCGTATGCTTGTGGTTTCCTCCGACGTACGACTCTTTTACAGTGTTTAGGTTGTGCCCTGTTTATTCATTAGCCATATTAAGTTCCCGGTTACCTTGTTTGTTCTCCCTCCATACGCTCCGCATCAGCAGCCCGTTCATACGCTTCTTCGCGAACTTTCGGCGTGTCGCGCAAATTGTGCTCGCGTAAATTACGTAATCTTCAGTTCTAGGGGACGCCTCTTGTTATTTTAGCAGTGCGCAACAATAACACCTAATTCGCAGCTGAGGGGCTTTCTGTAGAGTGTTCTGATAAGTGAACGCATACGAGAATGCCATCGTTGCCCGTGTTTTCAAAGGAAATTATCTGTTAGATTGTAAAGCGAGCTAAGCGCGAGACACATGGACGGCAGAATCGTCCGATCCGACAGTCCGGACGCCGCTCCGAATTGCCGCACGCAAGTTTGACACACGCTTCCGACCTTGCCTGCGACACGACGATCCGTTCGGCTCCGTTCAGGAGATCGAAGCACTCCAGCGGAAGTCCGCGTTCATAGATCTCTGGTCCCAGATTGACAGTTTAGCTTGCACGAGCGAAGTTAAGAGCTCGTTCTCGCTAGCGCGTGCATTCTTCGCCGGGGCCATCTCTTTCGAATGGGTCAGCGGGATCCACGCTCCCGGCTTCCCGTCGCCCGTCCCGTTTTCTTATTCGTCCCGCCAGACCCAGTACGTCATCATGACGTTCGCGCTAGCTGTGCTGTCATTGGCTGGACGCTTCCGACAGTCCGTCCGGTCTACAACAATTCCCCAGTAGGGAATTGTAGTAGACCGTTTTTCTCCTCCGCTACGGTATCCGTGAAGAAGCGCCGCAGCTGCGCATGCGCGCCGCAAGCCTTATCTGCATAGTTCAAGGTCTTGTGACGGATTACGGAGCGCTATCCGGGTGCTTAGCGGGCTGCGGAAACGGTCTACTACAATTGGACGCACGCCTGATCGCCGATCCGACGATCGGATCGGCGATCGGATCAGGCAGTCGTACTGCCGGATCGGTCGTATCGGATGGAAGCTGGGGTTAAGAAGCTGACCCTCCTGTGTTATATCCTTGGAGTGGTCGACTTTCAGGCATTTTCATGCCACGTGCAGTGGCTTCTGGCAATGTATTGTGTGTTGGTATGGAATTCAATCGCTACATTTCGTTTAGCTTTGCATAGACATAATGTGAAACTGCAGTTTCTAGAAATTAATTGTTTTTAAGCAATTTGTCATTGTGATATTTTGCTATAAATGAATTGCACTCGCTGCAACAGGCTCACATCCTGCAGAGCAGTCTAATGTTTTATATTTTGTTTATACTATGTATGCAACATCAGAACATGGTGTATTATAGTGTTTTCTCCACTCTCTTCCAGAATTTCTATTCTCGAACGTCCAGGCATTTTGCGTGTTTTTCATACATTTTTTACCTCTTCTCTGGAATCCTTATGCATTTTCACCTAATTATATCAAATTTCTTGTCACAAACAGCTGGTTCTTCAGATATTTTGGCTTCTTTTGTTTTCAATGTTCCGTCTGTTTGTCTTGCTTTCCTTGCACTCCACCTCATTCTGCTCCTAAAAGTTTCAAGCGTTGACTGCTCAGAGTTTTGGATGGCATTGACCTTGAACTTTTGTTTCTGCTTATCCAGGCAATGGCCCCTCAACCTCAGTGTGGCAGTGGCAAAGACTGTGGCACAGAAGACCGCTGCCTCCTTCAAGCTGAATGGCACTCTCGGAGATGACATCGATGGAGGAGGTGAGTGTTCATGTGACCGAAGTGGTCCTTTCATTCACTTTGTTAGGAGCATTATGTGGACGGTAGTAGATAGTTGAGGCAGCATAGGTGAATCAAGATTAGTATGTATGTCCGCTTCCAGGGCCTTCGAGGGATATTGTGGGAATGGAGAAGGAGTTAATATTTGAAGGACTCTTGGGCCGTCCATGTTTTAGAGGGGCACAGATTGTTATGCATGTTAACTCTAAAAATATGGGGGGCATCCTCACCAAGTGTTGCAGCAATGAGCTCCTCTGCTTGGGATGGAATCAAGTGTATCAGTCTAGCAAAGGGGTGGGAAAGGGAGGGTGAGCCTAACACTTTTTTTATGCAGGAGGTTTCATTTTTATTCAAACAGATAAAAAAAAAGAGGGGTTATAAAAGTTTGCTGCTGCAGCACTTCCAGCACTCTTTTTGAGTGCAATATCTTAAATCTGGCTAGAAAATCTGAAAATTTATCAATATCTCAAACTAATTTTCTTCACAAATTCTTTTGATCTGTCTTGCCTCAAATCGTAATTGCAGTCAGTATTGCAAGTGCAACGTGACCCCTAAAACCAATAATTAGAGTTGATTAACCGATTTTAGTTAATTCGACAACTTACCATTACGATTATCCCCTCAACTATATCTGCCGAGCCTGATCAATGCATGGTGAAGACTGCATTTGTCTTACCCGCCCCTTCTTTTTGATAAAAATCTGTTCGAATTACAATCAAACACCCTGTGTAGTACAGAGCTTTAATACCTACACATCTGCAATTGTGGGATAGGTATTGGGGGGGGGGGGGGGGGGGGGACATTCATTTTGTGACCTTACGTGTCCTATTCAGGGACTTTAAAAAAGTGTTGTTAGAGTTCAGTGTCTGTTCAAGGAAAAGGTGCACAAGGTACAGTTAACCGGTCATGGGCACATTACTGCTAAAATAACTCCGTTACTTCGTTACTTTACAAAACAATTTGATAAAACATTTAAAAGGTACCTTCCTTAATAGGCTTTTAAATTAGCATAAATTTTTCATAAGACATCGTGTTGTATCATGGTAATGAATCTGATATTTTGAGAAGCTAAGATCTTTGCAATAAACAGTAGTAACAGGCTTGGTTCTTCATATTTAAATTTTTACCATGAATAGCTCCCCAAGTATGATCATCATTTAAAACAGTATTGGGGTAAATTACATGATAAAGCATTTATAGTTTCTTCTTTGGCAAAATTACAGGCGACTTTAGTTTTTCAAATGTTAAGCTAGCAGATATATCTGCTGATGACCCATGAAGAACTTTAAAATAAGTCAGGGGTGGAACGGCTGTGCCATTTTGCGCCCGACGCATTCGCCTGCGCCATCCTGCGCCATTTTGCGGAAACTGCGCCACAGCCAATACCTCGCACCATTGTGCTCCAAATCGCACAACGTGCGCCAAAAAAATTATATTTTGTCTTGGTTTCGGTTTTTATCGACTTGATTGGCAACAATGAGCGCGTTTGGCTTGGTCGGCCTTGCAATTTTTTGTTCCATTTATTTTCCCTGTGTATCCCGAGTCGGAAGCGCGCGAAAAACTCGGGAGTCGGATTCCAAGCGCTGCATCACCTGCGACTGGATTCTTATTCTTCAACCATAAGTGGTTCAGCAAGTCGGACGAGGTAAGGTCAGATTGCCTGAGGCTCTGCGGCCCGGGTTCCGGACGTCAACCAGTTAAAAACACATTAGCAAAAGATCCCTTTTAGTGCTTCATCAGTACAAGTTGGAACCGCATTCCTGCAAGATAAATCGTGATTTGATTGAACTGAAACGCGGTCCGATCCAAAACCTTGCCGGCCAGCAGCTCTCACCCGAGCGGTAGATCTTCTCGGCGTACTTTATAATCTTGCTGCGGCTCATCGCTTCGAATACGACAACTCCGTTAATCGTAGTCTGCTGCTTCGATATTGAGTTGTACAATAGGATAAACTCAAAATTTGTTGCCCTGTTCCTCCGCAATTGCACGTACGTTGCTTACGCACGTCATGTGGTTCACACATATAATTACTATGTCAAGCACGTTGGGGTTGTGCTATAAGCAGTGCTGGTTTGCATTTGGAGCAGCTGAAAGCCACTCCGAAAATATCGAGGACACTATCTTCAGAAAGATATGGTACTTGCTTTTTGGTTCTCACTAAGGCCAAGTTTTCGCATCTGTTCCACTGTTATCCCATCTATACCTAGGTTCCGAACCACTCATGTTCATCTGTGCTGCTAAGCACAATTGAAATTGCTCCCGTGCTTGTCTACGACACAAGCTGAAGTGCAGTGAAATCTGATCTGAGCTGCTCCTAGCCTGCTCCAGAATGTAGTTTTAGCTGCTCCCAACCTGCTCAAAAACAGCTGTTTCAGCTGCACCCGTGGCTGCTCCCAAGTACATTTCGTGAGTTCCACCCCTGTAAGTGCAACCATCGTAAGGTATACACGAATACAACAGGACATACACGTCCAGATCTTGGGCATATTCAGTCATGGTGGCGAGAGTTTACAATCTGTCAATTCTAATTTCGGATTTCTTTGGTGAGGTGAATGGGACTGAAGCAATAAAAATTGTGCAAATGTAAAGTCAATAATATGTCGTAGCTTGCAATCAGCTTTGTGGCTTGTTGGAATGGCAGAAGGTTTCCTTTTGCCACTCCAATCCACTCGTCGGTCGAATTGTTTTCTTGTGCGTGCACACAATCTTTCATGAAACACGAAGCTTCTCTTGAAAACGTGGAGAGCAATGTTGCGTCAGCATTCCTCCATCCAACCAGCCGAACACGGCATGTAGAATTCCAAACGGCTGTTGCGATCTTTTCTCTGCCACTCCCTAACCAGATTGGACACGTTTGTGCTCCTCCGTCTCACCGCGCCAAGCAGGAGACCACCTGGCAAGCCCACCACAGGAATATCTCTAAATCAACTGATGTGCCCCTGGTCCTGGCTAGGGGTGGTCTTTCAATTTCAAGAGAACACACAAACAAGCAGAACGACAGACGTTTCGAGCGTGGACAAGGTGGATGATGGGAGGCAAGGCCGGTAATTGGATTGCAAAAAAGGGAAGGGAAAGCAGATGGACCTAAATTCGAGACCCCACAAGGGTGCATCTGGGAGTTGGTCGGTGTAAATTAGAAGGGAAGGTAATGTACCGTAAAATTCCGAGCAAGCGGCCCCCCTGCACGCAAGTCAAAATTACCTGCAATGTAGGGGGGGCGCTATCCCGGAACGGCACCAAAATTCAAGATTGCGACGACAAGTTTTCCGCCAGAAAAAGAAAAAAAAGCGAAGTGCAGATTTAATATTTTATTTATCTCCATAGACTTTATTAGGCCAAAGATTTGTCACTGCTATGTTACTCACTTTCAAAACCACCCCAGAGTCGGCCGCAAAAAGAAGTTCGCAGCATTCCGCGATGTTTCCCGAGTGCATGCCGTTGGCTATTTTGACAGCCTCTTCAGAAAGAAGCCGGTTGCTAATGGCTCATTCTGCACTTCCTTCGCGCTCCAGGTTTTAAAAGAGCGCGTTGTCCACGTATTCACTGAACACCGGCGCGCCGTTACTTAGCTTTCGTCGAACTTCGGCTTTCCCATAGTTTGACTGTAGCAAATTGTCAAAATTCTTGTCCCATTCCCGTATCCGGTCGAGTTTGATGTGTCGAGACGTACGTCTGGTGTGCGTCTTTCTCGTTTTCACAATGCCATTGGACGACCTCGATTTTCTTTGCCACTGTGTAAGAACGCATAGAAGACCTGACATCCCCAAAACAAAGCGACAGTGGTGCGTAGTGACCGGGCTGATCGGGCTGCAAAGTAGGATTGGATTGGATTCTTGGACTGAACTTCGCAGGCCAGTGTTGCCTGGGCGCGGTCAGCGCGGTGCGTGATACGGGTGCGGAGCGGGGAGGGGGGCGCTTTCCCGGAACGGCACGGAAATGTGAAATTAGAGGTGAAGTTGGGGGGATGGCTCTTGCTCGGGTGGGGGCGCTTGCTCGGAATTTTACGGTATGCTTGGCGGCAAAAAGACGAGGTTCGGAAAATTGGTTGTGCCTTAAGCCTGTGGGCGTGTGGGGTGACAATCACCAAAAACTGTGCTCCACGAAAAGCACTCGCTCCGTCCACCGGGCAAAGGAGCAGAAGTGCTTTAGAGATGCTGCACTTCGTTACATCTGCGTGTGCTGTGGGTGGTATACTATACCCGACGGGTATGTACACAAACGTCCCCATCCTCCCAATTGGCAGGACCAGCTTGGCCAAGCAGCTAGGGTCACCCAACATTTAGTTCCTTTTCTTTTTTCCCTCGTGCTCCAAATGGTTTCTGCAGCAGTTTTTGCTGTGCCCTTTCTGTATCAGGACTTGGGACTCCCACATGAGTTGCGAGACAATTTGGCGGTCGTGGTTGCAATAGTTTTGCGCATAAATTTGAGAAGTAACTGCAGCGACTTTGCTCTTTAGTCACTTTCGAAAAATAGTAACCCTGTTACACTTACTTATTTTCACTTAACAGTAACAAGTTAGTTACAAGTTACTGAAAAAAGTAATTATACCCTCAAGAAGAAAAAGGAAGTTTTGCGCATTGTTCATATGCTGCACGAATAGTTCTTAAAGAAGCCCTGCAAGCACTTTTTACTAGTTTTCAATTTGCACCGAACTTGAGCGCGCTGAACGTAGTAACTTAATGAAACTTTTCTTTTCTCGAATTTCGCTTTATTTTAAAAGTTGTAGGCAAATTAAAATTACAAAAACAAGCAAAAATAACCTCCTTCATGACGTCCTTGGTCGCTTGAGTGGTCGTGAACTAGAGGAGGGGTAGTAAGCTCAGCAAACGCTCATGGCTGCCGCTTTTTGTGTCGACGGCTCGAGAGGGCGCAACCAAAGCATGTTCTGGAGAGGCTGTATGAAGCGGGCAGCCAAGGCGGCTCTCATTGCATTTGCTGCACGATTAAACACTAATTTGGCATGACACTTCATTGGCCACAAACGACAGCAAACTCGGGGTAAAGATCAGTTCAGAACGGGAGCCACTTGCGCTGCCATACCACCAAACGGCCTAACCGCAGGCCGATCCTCTTCGCCGAAGGCCTTCGGAAGGCTCGGAACCGGTCGGATCCTCGAGGCTGTATACGACTGCAGCGCCGCCGCATACATCCGGGACCATTCTACGCTTACTGCTCGACGGTCTCTGGTCCCACTACATTTTTCTAGTATGCGCTGCTTTTTCCACCGCTTGGTGGCGGGTATGTCGACGGGTCACTTCTTGTTTCCGTACCTTATAAACTGCATTTGTTTCTTTTCTGATCTAAAATACTGAACAAAAACTACTTACATAAATAATTGAAACGGTTCGCGCCACTTATATTTTTTATTTAGACTAAAAAGAAGCTTTTAGCGGCTCTGACCAGTAGTAAGCCCAGGAACAAAGACTTCACAAATCGCGCGCGTTTGGCACTGTAGGTGGAGCAGGTTACCGCTTCGTCCGGTTAAAATATGACTTACTGATATTTAGTTACTCTCTCCATGCCCGCTGGCTTGCCCAAACCCCAAAAGAGTGGAAACCGCAAAAAAGGTGGACACTTAAATATGATTGCAGGGCCCTTTTAAAGGATTTGGTTGTTAGGGGAAGGAGCAATGCTTTTGGCATTTGAAACCAGTGCCTCTTGATAAGATAACACATATCTAATCTAAAATGCACCTACATATATTTACTTCTCCACATAAATTGGTAAGGCTCTGCAAGTAGCTAAACCTTTTTTACTAACATTCTTGAGGTGGAAACGAGTATAGTTACTGGCAACGCGTTACTAGTAATGGATTACTGCCTAAAACAGCAGTTAACCATTGTATTAAACCTTTGAGTGCCACGCCCGAGTATACTTGGATGTGGCAATCAAACTGAAACCCATGCTTGTTTCAGTTTCACATTGCTCTCTACCCCTCCCGCAAATGGGCTGTCGATTTTATTTTTATGTGCAGAGCAATGTCTTGCCTCGTACTGACACTCGTTGATTGCACCTGGAAAGTGTTGTTTAGGGGACTTTTATCTTGGTTTGCTTTTTTTGTTGTTCCAGGCAATGTCTCAACCTCGCGGTGAAAACTGACATATAGGAATTAGTAATGAACTAATTTAGTAGTAAATGAAATAAGGAAGTCCCATTTCCAAACAGACTGTTGGTTACGGCCATTTAAATGGAGTGAACCCAGGGTGCGAGGCCGGGGTGGCACTTTGTTAGCACAGTCGGGGAAAGTAATTTGAGAAAAATATCCTGGGTTGGATACAGACATCAATTAAGTTTAAGCCTATGTGTTAGTGTCTTCTATAAATAAATATACGTCATAAAGCTTGCTACTTTTTTCTAAAAGGAACCAATATTTGTGTTCACCACTCTTGTAAAAAAAACAAAAAAAAAACGATCTGGGCACTGAAAGGGTTAGTGACTGGAAAATGCTGTTGCTTGAAAGAATGGCACGTTTCAGAGCTGGACAGCGGACGTCTGCGAGCAGAGTCCCTGGAGGCTTTGCATGCACTGTGTGCCCTCTGGCTGGAGCAGCCCCACCTAGCCGACAAGATGGCCGCCTTCCCTGCCGTGGCACTGCCGGTGTCCACGCACGCCGTGCGCAACAACCGCCGCAAGATGGAAGACCGCCACGTGACCCTGCCAGACCTCAACTGCGTCCTGGACATCCAGGTTTGTGTCTAGGTTCTCTTTGCGAACTTGGAGCCATCTGTGTCATCGGGTAGAATGAAGGTTGAAGGGGAATTGCATACGGAGATAACAGACGTATACTTAGAACTCTTTAATCTCTATACTTCGTTCAACCTCCTAAGCTGACACTGGAGTGGAAGTTACAAGCTCGTTGAGACAGACGTATGTCTATCCTTCATCACATGACCACGCTCCCCATCTGTAGACACACAGAAAGCGACTGGGTTTGGTGATGAAAGGCAGCTGGTTGCTGCGGCCAGCACACGGCTCCCACCGTTCCGTGAGCGTGGGGGTCGATGCAGTATAGTAACGACCGTGTAAGGCAGTTCGATGTGGAGCGATCTTTAGGAGAAAATGCATGTGCAGAGTGATCGAGGCATTCAGTTACTTATTCATGCTGCCAATTGACCATTAATAACAATTTTTAAACCACTCTTCCACGAATGATATGCACATGAATTTTTCAGACAAATGCATTAAAAAGTACATTAATATCTGTCAAGTAAGGAACGCAGAAAAGAAACCAAAAATATATTGTTGGGTAAGGCCTCTCGGGCTGACCTCAAAACCTTCAACGGTGTTGCATTCAAAAGCCTCTTGCTTTTGAGTGTTCCACTTGGCTATGGCCTTTGGAAAAGATATTTTTAAAGGTTGATCCGGACTTTCATTGGTATCATCATTTCAGTATGGCTGCAGTGTCCCGAAGTCTTCTGGCAGAGCCGAACTTTAAATATATCTTAGCTAATCTGAACCTATTGTTTTGTATCAAATAAAGCATACTAGAATGGATAGTATTAGTTGGGCTAGTTGGTATGTATTCATGATTAAAAAAAATGTCAAGAAAATACAAGGACATAAAGGAGGACATGGAACATACAAGACAACACTTTTTCCTGCAAGTTCTCTCCTCTCTGTCCTTGTATTTTCACGCCGTTTTTCATCATTTAATCTTGCCACTCTCCTACGTTCTTCCAGTGGCAGCATCGCATTGACGGACTCAGTCCTTCGGTATCTGGGTGCGATAAATCTGGCAGCTCTTCTTTGAATCTTTTCTCAGTTTTCAATCTTTTTTTTTTTCTATGTTGCTAATTTGAAGTTGTCTCAGGAACCAGAATTTTCTTTCTGCAGGGTCAAATGGGTGACAAGGGATTTCCAATTCTTATCTCCGTGACACTGTTACACCTAGGCATTAAAATTACTGGCAAATGCTAGTGGACTACTGTCAAGTTCATAATCAAAAACACCTGTTTTTAATTTCATTTGCGATTCTTAAAAATGCAGTTTCTTTGGGGTTAATTCCCCTTTCCAAATGACCAATGATACCTGTGAATGGTGCCACATATGCGTTAGCAAAAAATGGTACTGTGGGAAACTTTTAATGCCAGCCAGAAGGTGTGCATTGATGTGACCTGACACGGAGAGAAAAAGGTGGAAAGGGAAAATTTGTCACGAAAAAAGGGGCATCTGGAAAGTTTGCAGAGATGGGTATATGGAAGGGCTGGTCCTGAACCAAGGTCAGTTCTGGCCACAAAAATTCCACTTCAGCCTTAGTTGGTGTGGCAAGTGACTACTCATATGCCTTTGTTGTGGTGGTAATGGAACATTTTAGAATTCTTTGCCTGAACATGCTTGCTCACAGGCCCTCCCAGAATCTCCAAATCAACGAATACAGTCGCCACATGTTGGGGTGCTTACCACAGTAGCTTAGAAAATAGCCCTCGGATACTATTGATACTTTTAAAGTGGTCCTCCCTAAGGCTGTTTTTAAGCCATCATATGGTTTGACTTTTACAACTGGGCTGTACAGGTCAAGAAGATAAAATACATAAGGGAGATGCAACCCAAAAAGCAGCGATGTTTTCAAAAAAAAATGTAAATCCATTTTTATGGTGTTTTATCATCTTTGAATCTTCATAATTTACGTATCAAAATAATAAGAACCGTTTATGATAGAAAATTAGTCGAATACGCACTTAAATAACTCCCTGTGACCCAGAAAGGCATAGATTTGAGCCATTTTTCTTAAAATTGTGACGTTGCGCCCACCATATCTCATTTATTTTGACAAGTAGGCCAAGTTGTCTCCTCTCCATCGGATTCTTCTGTAGCTTCAATTTCTCACAGAAAATTGTTGACAAATTCTTCTTTTCCTGCCACAAGAGTTGCTACACATCTACGTTAATCGAATGCATTCTTTTCTTTCTGTAATCTGTGGTCATCTTCACAGTTTGTGCACAAGAACTTTTGGTGCTTAACATTCTCCTATCACAACCAAATTTGGCATGCATATGCTTTAGGACATGTAGAATGCAACTATCTAGGTTTTGTGTGAATGTATATATAGTTTTTAAAATCATGAAAAATATAAAATTTTTATTAGCCCTTTGAAAATAGTGTACTTGCGATTTTCAATTATTTAAATATAAAGTAGGTATTGCACACATTATTTTTATTCATCACACTCAGTAGTTTAAAGGGAGAAAATTGGCTATTTTTAGTAGAATCTTAAGTCTGCTGCCATCCCCCACATCTGTGCAAGAACATGCCTTTTCTGCATGTGCATTGCATCCAGAACTTAAAAGCAAGCTAAAACTAACACCAGATTTAAAAAAAAAGGTCATGTACACTTAACCTGAAAATTTCATTCAGTTATCTTAAATAATAAAAAAGAATGTTTTCCCCTGGCACATGTCCTCTTAATCCTTCCCCAAAGCAAGGAAGGGTTTGTTCTATCTCTGGCATGCTTGATGGGGCAACCATATGCATCCACAATCGTTTTATTTGCATCTTGCACGAGAACATGTTGGCATTAAGCTGCACAACCACCTTCATGCAGTGGGTGGTGCACTGTGCTAATAATGTTTGTGACTGCAGTGGTCTTGCTTTGCCACTGTCGAGATTATAATTACAACTGCTGTGTCCTAGCTTGTGCCTTGACAAATCGCGCAGTCATTCCGACTAGTGTCCCTATTCTCCCCAATCTGGCAGCTTCTGCAGCATGTTAAAACAACAAAAACTATGAAGTGACCCCTACCACCGTCAAACCCCATAACCAATGGGGCCGGTGGCCTGACCCCTTTTGTACAGGGAGGTATAACTGTTAAGAGACTAGTAAAGCTCATGTGGAAGGAGCCGTGCATCTCGTGTTTGGCGTTATACTGCTTCAAACAGTCCGGCAGACACCATCACACCGTAGAATACCGTGCATCTGCCCATTCCCAAATTGGTAAGATCTGAGAAAATATGCTCAGTACATTGATATGTAAAATTGATGACCGGACAAGCGCCTATCCCACATTTTTTCGCGATTATCTCGAAATTTTTAATGGGCACTGGCCCGGTATTTCACGGTAGTCAACCTTCACTCAGTGTATTAAACCCATCAATTCATCTACAGCCTTACAGGTTGGTCCATAATGTTTGGATGATACTGTCGGCAGCAAAGAGGCCAAGATGATAGAACACACGAAGGATTTATGAAGGTCAGGCCAGCACGTGGGGCCTGGGGCAAGACGGTCGTGCGCGCCACTGCCCCGTCATCTTCACCTTCCTAACAATATGATAATACTCTTTATTGTTTTTATAAACTCTTTTGCATCTCGGAATGCTTTCCAGCAGATGTTTTCCATTTCGTTTTTGTTGCAGTCTCGTAAATTGTGGATGAAATTCTCTTCCATTCCAGGACGCCCCTCAGCACAGCTACTATGCGGTCTTTGATGGCCACGCTGGCTTGGAGGCTGCCAACTACGCCACAGCACACCTGCACCGCAATATTGTGGTACAACCGGACTTCCTGAGTGATCCGGTCCACGCCATCCACGAGGGATTTGCTGCGACGGATCGCAACTTCCTCCAGAGGTCATCAAAGGAGGTGATTCAGTGCACACTGCTTGCTTGCTACTGTCAGAATCAATACTTCTGTTTAAAGGGACCATGAAATGACATTTTGAGTGCAGCTCTTAGGGGCCCGTTTCCGGCTTGAGCGGCATCGGCGTAACCGCGCAGTGCATTATGGGATGCGTGACGTCACTGATGACGTCATTGGCATCCGCATCGTCATCTTCATCATCACTGATGACGTCATCAGCATCGTCAAGTGACCCCTGGCTTTCACTTATTACTTTTGCCAAATAACTTTTACATTAAACCTTCAATGTTCACTGAATGCCGAACAGGCATCTGTTTTCGTTTCGGTTTATTAACTTCTACACAAAAAATTAATGAAATATCAACTTTTGCTTCCCCTCCAACTCGCTGCAAAACAATCTGCTGCGTAATTTTGACGGTCGTGACTTTCGCCGGCATCGGAGCTGGAAGTTCTCTCGGCAGTAGGAGAATGGGAGCGTTAGCGGCGGCAAGTTGGCGGTGTGCCGGTAGGTTTTACTCCGCTGGTGGCGCCGATGCCATCAACATATTTTCTTAATCGGCGCGCCTAATCGCCGCGATAGCCATGGACACATCGCAGCTGAGCGAAATTCAGTTGGTTATGTTGTGTTACAGCAACAGCATGGGATTAGTCCTATACGCCGGTATGCCTGTTGGAAAGTGCGGCACTCCAGTTCTTCACTCGAATTGGCGGAGGGCTTTTGGAACCTGCCCGCATTCGCGGAGAACACTGAATATGGCTGTAATCACGCTCGGTGTCAAAATGTTCCGGGCATATACGAATGACCTTAGACCCGGGGTCCCTCAAACCGATGAGCCTGCACCAAGTGCTTCGACGTGGTTCGAGTGGCAAGCGGTGAAACTGCAACTGTTTCGTTTTAACCACCGGAGTGCAGAAACTGTAATTCGGGCACTTCGGTTCACTGCAGCCTTTCGGCATAGCGACCGAGCAATCGATCACAAACAATGTAAACACTACTTGAGCAGCCAGAAAACGAAAGTCTGCAAAGAAAGCGCGACCAGTAGCAAGCTCGTTCAGTAGACGACGCTCGTAGGGTGATTGTGCAGGCGGGTCTTTCTCTTGCTTCGTTTACCACACGATAGATGGCGCTTGGCTCTGAGCATTATCAAATTCGGCAATTTTCGTAACATCTCTAATTATGCTATAAAATGTAAATCTGAATATTATTTAACAAAACTTTTAGGAAACATTCACCGGCTATTTATTGTTTATGATCGCGGTGCTGGTGAGGTATGCCCTTACCCGAAAGGCGACGTGTATTTGGCCAGCGTGCTGCGGTTCCGCGGATGCATCACAGTGAAAAGGCAGATAGCTTTCGAAGGAAAGAAGGTGTAAGAGTTCAGTTTTCTTTTAAAAGTTTTATAGCGAAGAATTTTTTTGGCTCTCTTTTTGTGTTTTTGAGTCTCTTTTCACACCTTTTATGGTGAGCGTCGGATGAAGTTTGATTTCAAAATCGTTTCATGGTCCCTTTAACAAAGGAATCTCTGCAAACCCAGTAGAGATTCCTTCTAATGGTAGTTAGTAAATAATTTGAAAGTTCTAGCCCCCTTTTAAAGATCACTGGAGAAACCCCCAGATTCTATGCATTTCTGTGTCCAAGGTCATTTCAAAAACACCAAATCTGTGGTAAAAATAGACCCTGGAGAAGCATCCCGAATTTTAAGAAAATCAACCCTGAAAGTGCAGAACCCTATTTTAGGAAACGGGCGAGTTGGCCGCATCGCAGCGGTCGCCTATTGTTCGCCGCCACTTAGTGTTAGCTGGCGCAGAATCATTGGGAAGCAATGGCGACGAACAGCACAGCGGACACTGTCCCCGTCGTGGTCGCAACCGATTTTAAGGCCGATTACGAATCGGGAAAACTTCTTCTGGGGTGCCAATACCACAAAAGATACTCCTTTACGAATCTGGCCACGTGTACGACATGAGGGAGGTCTGTTTTGACGGACAAGTGGATGTCGTGGCGCGCTGTACCATGCAAACTAAATTAGCGCGCCTGCAAAACGTGTTGATGACATCCAGCTTCGCGTATGAGTTTTCTTTGTTGGCATTGAGTGGACTGCACTAATGATGCAAGTTTATTTATTGCTTTCTGAATCAGCTTGACAACAACCAGGCGATTGTTTTCGTGCCGTTCCGCGATTCCCAGCGCTACTCCTGTAGGCTGATGAAAAGATAGACGGGTTTTAGCTTCGGTGGGCGGCCTCATCCCGCTTGTTGTTTCCGGTGAAGTGTTGCTGCATATTTTAGTTTCCTGTAGGGGTCCATGTTCTATCGTCGCTAGAAAAAGGTATTTGTGTTATTCGTCAGCAGCTTAAAACAAAGCAAGCTTCAAGGTGAGAAATGCCGCTTACTTGTATCGATGCACAAGTCACACCTGGGTTGCGCAGCACTCTGCCTCGTATGGCTCTGAAGGGAAGCCGTAAAACTTTGTGTGCCATCCGCATTCTTCTACATACTGTTGCAGCCGACCACGCTGCAATTGTGACCTCTTTGGTGTGGAATAGCCATCTCAAACTACAGTGCTAACCGGTCAGTGCTGCTACAATTGCTACAACTTGCAACCAATGCAGCGACTGCAGAAGCTTCCCGATGAAACCGACAGTTTGCTGCTGGGGGCACCCTGGTCGGGGCTTGAGTTACGTCCGCCTGGTCCCTATTACAGTCGCCGACCGATTTTGCGGGCGTGGATAATTCGGACTTGTTGGATATTTCGAACCTAAAGGAGGAACCGTGATCTACCTGATAGAAATGGTGCATATTCATGACCAATGTCCGGACAGATTGAAGTCGGAAAGTTAAATTGTTCGGACAAAATTGTCGCGAGCGATCAGCAGGTAAAGCCACAGAGAAGCGGCCATTTTGGATTCTATATTGGCTGCACATGGATTGGCGTGGTTTGGCAGCGCTACTCGAGTACTGCTAAGTCCTACCGCTAGGCGACGCTGTACGGCTTCTTTTTTTTTTGTCTCTAGCTGCGCATCATCATCATCATCACCACCATTTTGCTTTGTTCATTCACCATTGCAGTTGTGGACTTGCGCCTCTCATGTCGATCTCGTGTCGGTGAATTGTGTTTTCGGACTACACTGGCTTGGACATCATTGCCCTGTTTGTTCTTCTGCCGCTGCGGTGTGTCGCTAAGAAGCGCAGAAAGTACTTAACCATAACTCTGGAAAAGAAGGCAGCGAAGTTGCCGAACGCAAACGGAGGCATAACCTGAAAGGTGTGCAGGCGTAACCTGAAGCAAGGCACTATTTATGTCTCTTTTTAAGCCCGCTTAGACGTAATAAAGGCAATTTTTTTAATCTGCTAATTTTTCGGACTGCCCTATTATTCAAACATTTTTTCGGTCCCTGTGAAGTCCAAAAAACAGTCGGCGACTGTACCAGGTTTTTCGGTGTACAAGTCACATTCCCCCCCCCCCCCCCCCCCCCCCCCCAGTTTTCCGTCGGTGCATTGTAAACGAAGGTGCAACTTTTTTTAAAATTTATAATTCTTAACTTTGTGCAAGATGTAGACAGCATCAATATTTACGACAAAAAAACAATGGCAGAGTACGTGCCGATGGCCTGCTCTTTTGGCGGATCGTATGCAATCCGAAGCGTGACAGCATATAGGTCCGTGGATGCAGCAGCTCCGTGCAGCTGAATACCTATGAAAAGAAATGTGCTTATACGAAGGTGCAACTTCTATACCAACATTTTCAGTGGAGACTGCATTGGTGCATCTTGTACAACGTTGACTGGTAGACCAGTAAATATGGCAAGTTGGAGGTCAAAAAAACTTTCATTGTTCAGGCCCGCCTGCTTTCGCACAGTATGTTGCTGGGACATTCCTCTCGTGACCTCGCGACCGGCTCCGCAGGGCATGAAGAGTGGGTGCACGGCTGTGTGCTGCCTGGTACGGGAGCAGAGCCACCTCTACGTCGGCTGGCTGGGTGACTCTCAGGCAATGCTGGCACGCAGGGGCGTCGCGCTGCCACTTGTGAATCCCCACAAGCCCGAGAGAGAGGTGAGTCCCTCTCTCGACCTGTCGTTTTTATTCACGGTTGATCCGCGATGCCGAGTTTTGGGACTGTGTACATAAAGAAATGGCATCGTCGCCATGTGCCTCTCCAAAAACCCTGCTTGGGCTCTGGGCAAACGCAGCGACAACGATGCCATTTCTTTGCACGTGAGAAGCTTTTGGATACTATGCTATCTTAAACCCCTCCCTTGTTTGGAAATGCTTGCAAGTGATCTGCATCGCTGGTCAGCGAATCGAAAGACCAAGCTTGACGCGAGCACTGAGCATATGTGTTGCAACACAGAGGCATCCTACATTCTGCGGACGCCGTGAGCAGTGGCGGATTTTATGTTTGTACTTGTAAGTAGACGAGTGTCTAGCACGAAGAATGAATTGCTATGTTCACATAAGACATACCTTCACTGTCTGTTGTGGAGGACAGCGCTCATTGAAACACCAGTTTTGAGAGTTGAATCACGGGCTAGGACTTGCTGAGCACGGCGATTACACTTGGAAACAGACGTTTAATAGCTCGCATTAAAATCTTTGTATGGAAATTAGCTGCAGTTTGGGGAGCATTCCATGGTTTTAACATTCTGTGCTATGCCAAATATTCATCCTTGCGGCATCCAAATGGTTTGAATGCTAAATTTTTTTTCCAGAATCTTTCGGTGCATATAGTTGCATACTAATTCGCCTTTTTGTTATTAAAACAGATTTGCCTTCTAGTTATAGGGAGCACTGATCGTAGCAATTGTCAGAAGGAACTTGGTAATCTGTTAGGTGTTCAGGTGCAACATATCTTCCCGTAAAAACTGGGCTTGGAGCACAAATCGGGCCACGCTCTCTCAAATTCATGGAAAAGACTGGCATTCTTATCACTTTTTGTGTCGCGTCTACCAACATGAAAAAAATTGAATTTTCAGGGAATTTCGATGCATCTAGAAAAATCAGGAAATTGTCAGCGAATTTGGTAAGTGTGGGAAAATGACCGACGTGGGCGACTCGGTGACGTGAAATGACTCGGGAGGGTGTGGCGTGCGGTGGCGTGGATGGCCTTAACGCCAAACGACTGTTGCTGGAGCCATCGTTATGCTGTGCATAAGCCACCACCCGGTTCACCGGATTAAACAGAAGCAGCCTGAACAACCCCTGCAACTCTGACCTCGCATTTTCTTATTTTGTAATGGTCGGAGAATTTAATTAAGCAAAATATTCGTGGAAAACCTGGAAAATTTGAGGAATTTAGGGAAGCCATTTGGTTGACAGCCTGTACAGTCAACTCTCGAAAATTTAAAGCAGCCTCTTTATTCTAGCTTGGGTTAGTTGGACGGTTCTGGCGATCTGTGGGAAAAATGTCTGCAATAATTCTAAGCTCAACCTCTGGGTCTGGTCAATTAAAATTTTTTTTTTTTTGTGGACTCCAGGGTTTGATCAACTCTGAGAGCATGAAAAAAATTGCAGTGTCTTAGCTCGGCTATACCAGGATATACGTAGCGTGAGCTTATGTGCACAAAATGAGAGGTGCTATCAAGCGGCTCCGGTGCAGCGTCAGATTTGGCTACTGCGCAACGGAGGCGCACAGCTGGGCACGCAGCGGCGCCAGTGCGTCTGCCGCGGCTATGACGTCACTCCTCTGGAATGCGCAGACTGGCGAGGCGCTTGCGGTGGGGGCGGAGCGCGCGGCGGCGGCTCCGGCGCGCCAGCTGTGCGCCGTGTGACGTCGCTGCTCCTCGCGCATGCGCAGCACGGCTCTTGGGAGCCACGCAAAACTGCTCAACCTCGGCCAGTTTAGCTCAGGCTAGTGCACTGCACGGGCCTACTTTTTGAGGCCCGGCCAGGCCCGGGCCCGCTGGCACGCAGTCTTACCCGACCCGGGCCCGGCCCGGCGGGACTCCCCTCTAATAGGTGAGCGGCATTTAGCAACTTCCGGTTCCTTAGGAAATTTTGTTTCACTGTTTAAAAACGACGGCAATGAGCTGCAAGCCTGTACAACCATAGTTCTGAAACCTCCAGACTGTAGTTTTCGGAACCATGCTTAGACAAGCTTGCAAATAATCGTCGTTGTTTGTCAAAAGTTAAACAAAATTTCCTAAGGAACCGGAAGTTGCGAAACGCCGCTCACCTATTGGGCCCGGCCCGGACCCGGCCCGGCTGCTGGCGCCTGACCTCCGGCCCGGCCCGGCCCGGCTGCTGGCGCCTGCACTCAGACCTGACGCAGGCCCGGACACGCCTCCTTCTCCAAACACAGGCAGAATGGGCTCGAAAAAGCCCGCGTCGGTGCCCTCGGCCTGTTCATTAAATATCTATTAGATGACGAGTTCATGGCCTTTGCAAGCTGCGCGAGCGCTCGTGCCAGGAATTGAAGCAGCTCAGAAGGCTACGAGCTTGTGTACGTGACTCTGGTCAGTGAGAAGAGTACATTATTATCTTGTATAAAACATAGTACATAATGGGAAGCCATCAAATTAGCCAACGTCATTGGCAGAGATGTTTTCGTAACGGGCGCCAATGCTAATTAGTTAGTCTGCAAGCTGAACAAAGCCGTCTCCGTGAACTGCATGAAATGGCCGCACATCTTTGGCGCATAAGCCAACGGCAAGCCATTGCCAACTTCTCTTTGACAATCGCAGGAGTTCTGGACTTCTTCATAGCGAAAAAAGAAGTAACACTTGCACACTCAGAAAGAAGAGTGGTTGTTTGGGCGAGTTGGTTTGACATCTTATAAAATCTTGTGCGCAGCAAGGACGAGGACAAAAGGAGAGAACAGGACACAACAAGGCACTCAGAAGTGGATGACTTACATTTGTGCCGGCTCCAATGAGAGTTCTCAGTCTTTGTGCCGTCGTAGGTCAAAAATGCTTTGCAGTGGGTGCATTGAACATGTCCCAGCGGTGCTGACGTGGTTGCGTCAACAACTTTCACAAATTTCTTCCACACATCACTTTGTTTGGATTCCTTGTGACAAGCTTCAGCTGCCCCGATGAAAGTCCTTCCTTCAACTTGGCGACGTTCATTATAAAATTCACGAAAGGGAAACTGAAGACCGCATATAAAATTCAATTGTCCGCTTGCGGCAAAGTCAGCTCGACGTAGCTGAAGATTAGTCATGTCGCAGTCACCTCGAAGCCATTAGTGTAAAAAAACAAGAGGTGAAAGCAGGGTCAGTCATGTAAACTTATTTAACCAATCGGGCGGCTTCGTTCACACGTCCACGAAGAGAGGGCTGTCACTCGACGTAGGGTGGGGAAGTCGGCTCGTTCTTGTTTCAGAACGCCGAACAATGTGTCCCCCTCGTCCCGGGCCACGATAGCGTGTACCCGGCGAGAGTTTTCCACTGGTCTAGTTATTTTTTAAGCACCAACATTACAGCCAGAAATACAGCAAAGATGGTTCTTGCTTTTTCTTTCCTTTTTTTTTTTTTGCGTCGGGAAAGAAATACACAACAGCACAAAGACGGTCCACCAGAACCCCTGACAACTTTAAGAAAAACAAAATCGCTGGCCCGGTCGCAGACTTCTCCGAAGTCAAACGATCGTCCGAGAGGAGCCCACAGCCCCACCCCACACCACGAGGTCCCCATCAACGCTCGCGGCCATTGTGCTCGCAGCTCGGGAACAGTACTCGTCCAGAGCCACGTGCACCTACAAATCACTGTCAACCGTCGACGGACCCGTACGCGACCCGTTTTTGGACACCGCAACGGAGGAAAACCCCACATCGAGGGCACCCAAACGATATGACCCCAGCAAAGGCCTCGCGTTCACCAACCCACCCGTAGAAAAAGAATGCGCGGACAAAGAGAGTAAAAGATAAACATGTGTTCAAGGGGCACGTTTCCCCGAACCTCCGGACCGCGGGCGGGTGCGGAGGTTCGGAAAAACGTTGAATTGCGAAAAAACCGAACGACCCTCTTTTAGGGTGTCGGTCGGTTCAGTTGGTGTTCTGTATGTATATTGCCCTTCTGTTTTAGTAATTGAGTGAACTTCTATGCTTTCTATGCCGACGGCCGAGACCCAAACCGGATCTTTGCCGGACGGCCCGAATTCGTCCCAGGTGTGGCCCGGGCCTGGCCTGGCCTGGCCCGGGCCTGGCCTGGCTTGGGCCGGACGGCCCGGATGCGTCCCGGATGTGGCCCGGCCCGGCCCGGGCCCGGCTGAAGCGTACGCTGCCCGCCGGCCCGCGGGCCGGGCCCGGGTTTTTGGGTAGGCCCGGGCCCGTGCAGTGCTCTAGCTCAGGCTACAAAACAACCTTCACGATTATGCAGACTACGCCTAAAACGTAGCCATGTACGCTTTATTGCTTCATATACTGTTTGTGGGGTCAGAAAAAGGGCAAACGGGGGGGGCGGTTGCGTTGACCGCCCGTAAGAAAATAAAAAAAATATCTTTTGCGGAGGGAGCGGAGAGAGGGTGCTCCGTGCTCCCTCTCCTCGCTCCGTCCGCAAAAGAGAATATTTTTTCTTCCAAGCAGATCACGCAACCCCCCCCATAAGAAAAACAAAAAAAAACAGCTTGCCACTTGTCTTAGGGGGAAAACCAACTTACAGAGCAAAACGGTGCTCTGCAGGAGAAGGTGCTCCTGCTCGGACATACTCCGTTCTCTCGGCACTGTTCGGCGCTAATGCGCAAATATAGAAGGCAGCGGCCTCAGCATTTTGGAATCCGTCGATAGCGTAGAAAAATATTGTTATAGCGGATGCAATGAAGAAAACCAGCAGAAGATGCAAGACTACTTCATTGTGTAATATTTCAGCAGAAAGTGGATTTTTGAGAGTCAAATTCATTAACTTTTATATCGAATTACCCGCTATATCGAACTGGTAGACATTTTTTTGAGAGTTCAATATCAATGAGCTTGACTTGCTCTGGCTTGGATTTCTGGCCAGGTGGCGGAAGCTTCCTACCATTTCGTGCTCCCGAATTCAATACACTTGAAATTAACAATTACAGTACTTCTGATACCAAATAAGGGCAAATATAAAACTATAGTTTAAACATATCTTGTGGTATTTGTTGCTTGTACTATTCTAACTATCGCTTCGAATTCGATTCGGACCCAAAATCCTCTATTCGCCCATGCCTACCTTATATATGTTCATGACTTGCAGGCATGCCTATCGTGACTCAGGCTTCATATTGGGATTACTGAATAAACCCAATTCATGATTTGAGTGCATATGTTTTGTTAATTTAAAGTTATTTAACCTTAATGAGTTTTTCTCTCCGTGTGCTTTACATTATTGAGTCGACCTGTATGTCATTCATGTACTCATGTCTCTATAAAAAAACCTGGCTCTCTCTTTTGGGCATCATGCTTGAAAGGATCTGATCACGTCTGCATAATGCACTACTTATTCTTTTCAGGATGAGCGGAAAAGGATAGAGGATCTTGGAGGCATGGTAGTCATGATGGGCATCTGGAGGGTCAACGGAAGCTTGGCTGTTTCTAGGGCCATTGGTATGCAAACCTTCTCACAATTTGTCTTCTGCAGCATGTCAGCTTTTGAAGTGCATGCATCCTATTTGTTCTTTTTCAGTACATTCCTGTCAATACACTGGTTGTTTTGTTTGCACATTCCACTTACAGTCTGTTTCTACAGTCTGTTTCTTTGTATTTTGGATCGATTGGAATATTTTCATATCTTAATTAGTGTGAATCCAACATTGGAAACAAATGCCCATGTTCTGTAGAAAACAGATTCACTTATATTCATTAATTCCTCAGAAGAGGAATTTAAGCTTGTTGCATAGAAAGGTAATGATTTGCTGCTTCCCAGGCGAAAATTTCCAACTGGTGGAAGTTGTGTGAACAGTGCCCAAAGCAACTTCCCTTCAAATCCTAGAGTTCTTCCAGATCACCATTTAATGCTATGGGACCAGGTGTTGCCTGGTCTGAATTGATTTGTTACCATTTTTTGTTGCAAACTAATGTTGGTTGTCTGATGACAGCGAGGGATGGGCAACACCTGATCTCATGGCTGCCAACCATTGCTGGATTGTCTCTTCTCTGTCCTCGTTTGACTGACCGATAGGTTCCTAGGAGAAAGCCTAGACATCTCTCACTTTGGTACTTGCACAATAGAGAGCAGAATTTCTGTGCACCTTCCAGGTGATGCAGAGCACAAGCCCTACGTCATCAGCGAGCCCGACGTGCTGTCTGTGGAACTGGACGGCAGCGAGGACTTCCTGGTCCTTGGCTGCGACGGACTCTGGGACCAGCTAATGCCCCAGGACGTCGCGAACCGGGTCTACCAGGCGGTCCTTGATGACCCGGATGGCGCCCCTTACGTGTCCCACGCCCTGGTGCAGGGAGCGCGCGACCTTGGCTCCGGCGATAACATCACTGCCATTGTGGTGTTCCTGCGCGACCCCCACACCTTTGACGCAGCTTCTCTCAGCCAGGCTGTGTCCTGCCCTGCCCTGGAAAAGACTGCCGTGAGCGAGCTGCCCACACCGCCCGTCGGGGACTCCGGAAATGTCTTCGACGGTCCCTCGGACGATCTGGTGCAGGTGGCAACAGGCGTGGTCCGTGAAACGATAGAGACCGCTCTGCACCGCGTCAACGACGATGCGGCTGCAGCACGTGACATCGTCGAACAAGTGCATCAGATGCACTCGGAGCAGGAGGTGGGCAAGCTCACGGATTTGCCAGAGCACTTCTACGGCGCTGCACCCGTGGAGAAAAGCGGCGATGACGATGTTGTGGGTCCTGCCAACGGCTTTCTTGGTGGCACCGTCGATCCGCCAGGTGGCCGGAGGAACCCGTTTGAGGACGAAGGTTACGAGCGCGACGTCGATGCAGCCAATGACACAAGCCACGTGGAAGAATCTCACTGCAGAGCTCGATGCAAAATTGAATGTTGCCGAGAGTGGAAGTGGGTTTCCGGCAGAATATTGGGAGCCCCACGCTGAATTTCAGATGCCAGATGGGCAGAATGTTGCGGAGGGGACCCTTAATGTCGACGAGTCTTCTGCAAGAGATGGTTCACCCGCAGCTGTGCAAGAAGGGTTTCACGACGAGATGTTTCAGTTTAGTGCACCCGATCCCCTCCAGCACAATGTGGATGCACTGGCGCACGTAGCCGAGAACTGTGCAAGCAATATCCTCGAGCAACCCACCAGCTTCCAGGAGCATGAGTACCCGGACGAAGGGGTCGATGTCGGTCATGTGCCTGAAGAACTCCAAGAGCAAGTGCCTGCTCTGGCTGAACAGTTTACAGAGGGGGCATCTGATCAGCACATAGTCCCAGCAGTGCCAGTGGATCTGTGTGCAGATGTTGACCAGAACGTCTGTGCCATCCCTGAAGACCAACATGCTCAACACTCTTCATTATTTGAGACCAACTTTGGGCATGCCAAAGAGGCAGCAGAGCCACAGACAGATTTCTTTGGGCAGCAGTTGTCACCAAAGACATTCAGTGTCCTCCCGGAAGGAGACCAGGTTCAGTATGTTTCTCCAGAACACTTTAGCTACGTCACTGGTGAGAAAGAAGAGCTCTCCAGTAGTCCCAACTTGCACCAGCAGATGAGTGTTCTCTCTGACGATCTAGTGTCCATTGACTTGAATGCCTCTGCCACTCAGTCACTTTCTGATGCTGTGGCAGTGGACATAGCTGGACAGATCGAGCAAGGAGCTGAAGCACCTTGCCAGGTGGAGCCCCAGGAGGCTCATCGGAATATTTTGACCGAAAGTATACCAGAGGCTCAAGAAGCATACCCCCATGCAGCTGGAGAGGTTTCTGAAAACCTTGGCATTGAAGATGCTGAAGACCTTTCTCCAGCTGGTTCAGCGGAGTCTGTGGTCGAAAAGGTGGCTGCTGAAGCCCAGCAAGAAAGTGCAGTTGTATTTTGTCAACTGAAGGAAACTCCAGTTTCCGATGAACAAAATTTGTTTGGTGAGAGCCAGTTAAATGAAACTTCAGTTTCTGAACAGAATTTGTTTGGTGAAAACCAGTTAAGTGAAAACATTGAGGAACCAGTGGACAATCAAACTGCAGCCTTTACTTCACAGCCTCCACTTCATTTTGCAACAGAGCCGTGGGAGGGCAAAGAGTCTGCTGTGGATGACTCGCACGACAATCTTGGAGATTTTGGAGCCAGTAACTTTTATGCAGACCGTCCGTCCACTCTTTCAACTGTCCCCGAAGATCTTCACAACTTTTTGATGAGCCAGCAGCTTGCTCAGAGTATACTTGAGAGGAGCGAGGAAACTAAATCCCCCAAGAGCGAAGCTGCCCAGCTGCCAGAGCCTACTGCCGATTCTCAAAAATCCACACATGCGGCTGATGCTCGGGCAACCGTCCAAGAATCTGTTGATTTTGATTCGTCATCTGTGCAAACTTCAGAACATGTGTTGTCCGGCAAAGGAACATCCCCTGAAGCCTCCGTTCCCTCGGGTTTGGAATTCACAGTAGCTGTTGAGGAAAGTTCGGAAACTAAGCCAGAGATTACGCAAGTGTCGTTGGAGGAAGCACAGTGTTCAAAAGAGGATCAAAGTAGCCTCACTGAAAGCAGTAACGTGAAGCCTGTCTCTGAAGAACCCTCTGCGCCCGTGGACTTGGGCAAGATTCCAGAGAACATTCCCGAGGCAGATGGAGTAACCGAAGACTCCGATTCTGAAAAAGATGGCGGCTGGCGTTTTGTTAAGCCGGCCGAATCTGCCAGCAAGCCGGCGAAGCAGGCTGAGGCGGCACCGAAGCAGACTGAGGCGACACCGAAGCAGGTTGAAGTGGCACCGAAGCAGGATGAGGTGTCATCGAAGAAGAGCGAGGTGTCATCAAAACCGGGCACCCCCGCGGCAGCAGCAAAACGTAAATCATTGGCAGGAACACCCAAGACGGGCACCACACAACCTCCAACCAAGAGGCCGTCGTCGGCTGCCAAGCCCTCAGCTGCATCAAAGAGTGCGAGCCCCAGTGCAGCTGTGTCTACGGCTGCATCAAAGAGTGCGAGTTCCAGTACAGCCACGTCCACAGCAGGCAAGAGAGAGAGTACCGCACCCAGCAAGTTGCAACCATCGTTGGCCAAGGCAGCAACTGCAGGAACAACCACACTTGCTGCGCCTCGAAAGCCACTTGTGCCATCCACAAGGCCTGCAGCTCCGAAGGCTCCCCTCGCACCCAAAGCAAAGCCCGCACCAACTTCGACGCTGAGGGCAAAGCCCACAGCTCCAGTTGCGACAAAAAGTGCAACTGCAGTGGCAGAGAAGAAAACAGCAGCGCCAGCGCGACCTTCACTGACCAAGACCGCTCCCAAGCCCTCCGCTGCCCCTGCATCTGCTGCAACCAGAGCCACCTCAAGTGCTGCTACAAGCCGACCGACTGCATCTGCAACAGCAAGAACTGGCACGACCTCTAAAGTTACAAGCACCCTTACCAAGAAAACTGTGGACACGACGGCACCAAGAACTGCAGCAACGCGGCCTGCTGCAGCAGTACGAGACACTAAGCTAAGCAAGGAGGCAACCAACCAGCAGCTGTCTGGAGCCAGGAAGCCTCTTGGCACTGCACCGAGCAAGACTGCCACTACCAGGCCCACAACATCAACTCTCAGAAATGTTGCAGCCGCGAAGACCCTTGCTGCAAAAGTGCCTGCTCCGAAAACCTCGGCAGCAAGAGCCGTCCCCAAGCTCGGTCCGGGAATCAAGAAGAGCGGTACCGAAGAGCTCGAGGCAAAGAACGACGGCAAGCAGAACGGTGTCCCAGAGGAGAAAGGGAGCCTGGAGCAGAATGACAAGGAGCAGTCTGCTTGCCCAGTGCCACCATTGAGCAACGGCCATCCCAGTGACTCCGGGGCCGGAGACTCCACGGCACTCAAGTCGAACCTCTTGGATCCCATGGACGTTTCTCCAGCTGAAATATAACTCTGCTCGAAATTCCCACCTAGTCATTCTGCTCTCTGCTAGCAAACAAGTATTCAGTTTCCTTTGGTACCTGCACAAACTATGGTCTTTCGGGGGACTTTTGGTCATGTTTCCACCACCGCTGCGACTCCTTCCTTTTTTATTCCGGTGCAGGTAACCAGCGTTTTTATGTAGTATTATGCTTGACCGTTGGCTGCGACACAGACGGTGGTCATGCCGTGCTGCCAACAAAGTGTAGCAGGGGCCCCCAAAACACAATGGATGCCCGGTGCAGGGAAAAGTGCTCTTCCAGAGTGGGTTCCCACCTTTGCCCGCTACGCGTTGTCACCAGTGTGAAGTGGCCGCTGTTTGTGTCCTTTTAAGGGGCAGCACTGCTTTTAGCGCTTTTTTTTTTATATAACTTGCGGTTCAACTCGAATGAAATTTACACATTTTATCCCTCCCAGGTCTTTACTGCCCCTTTGTGCACCATGGTCTGCAGTTTTGATAAGTGAACACCAAAGACTGCGAGATTTCCTCCGTCTGAATGCTGTTGAAGTTCATGCTTAGCTGTTCCAGAAGTGCTCTTTTTTACTTTTATCATCTTACTTGTAGCTATACCGCCACCACACTGGGCAGAGCGATCTGGGGATTTGTACTTTTTTATATGCAATACTGCAGCCCCTGGTATTATTTATTTGAAGTAAAGTGTCCTTAATGTTTTTTTCCCCTTTTTGGATGTTCCCAGTCCCGTTTCGCTTGGGCTTACACAAGGCGACCTGCATTTGGGAGGTGGCAGACTCCGGCCTGTCTTTTGATAGTACTTTTTGGGGTTTCATGACTAACTGGATGCTTTCGAATATCCCGAGTCTGTGTCTATTTTTATGTAGCTTTTGAAATATGCTGCTGCATTGTTTTAGGGTTGCTGTTTTGATAATGCATATGTGCTCTCCCGGAATAAAATTTTTTATAAAGGGACTCTTGTTTTTGTCAATGGTTTCATGGTAATTTATTTTGTTTACTTGCATGCCATATGAATAAATTACAAGGTATGCAGCACTGCAAAGTTGCACTGAACAAACGCGTAAACGGTTACTGAAGACGATATGGTAGACAGAAAAGAACACAACATAAATGTGAAAGAGCAGACTAACTGTTTATATTCTGTTTTTTCCCTTCTGATCAGATACCGAAATTTTGAAAAACCAAGATTTGCCTGGTAATTTTTAGAGTTAAAGACGGTGATTAATGTCATTGCAGGCAATTGTTGAACCGGTGTCTTAAAAAACTCAAATGGCGGAGTTCTGGAAGACAAATATGTATCGGAGAAATCCTGGAACTAAGGACGAGATGAGAGCACAACACAAATATGCATGCATGCATACAGGCAGTTGCAAGCACCTGGTAATCTTGCAGCACACTGCAGGAATGTAGCTGCGAAGCTCCACTTGGAACTACCACCATCTTGGATAAATCACGAGACAAGAGCAAGCGGAAGGCATGGCATGTGTGTCGGTGAACCGGAGAGAAATAGAATTATGTAAAAAGATCCAGCAGCACAACATGGCAAACATTGGCTCCAGGGTACCCCCAGCATAGACGCACAAACTCCTGTTGGACGGTGGAAAATACAATGGGGGCTGCTGTCCGAGAAGTTGCGTGCCGCCACCAACTCCGCTTCATTTTTGATATTTAAAAAACTATGCAGCCCTCTTCAGTATCATATAGGAAGACCCCATGTCAAATATTACGATCTAATTCTGTCTATATATTTAATAAACTGGCCAGCAAACTTTCAAATGAGCCAAGTCGCCGAAATCTGCCAACTCTAGCATGCGACGCGAGGCGCAATCGTCGGCGCAGTCAATGCGACGGAGTTGGAGCGGCCAACGTTGAGCCACTACGTCAGAGGCATGTCTACGTCATTCTCACGTTTTGTTTGTTTTTACTTCTCAGAGCGAAATTGAACAATGACGTCATGAGTTTCTCCTCCCGGTGTTGGCTCAACGGCGTCCACGTGATCACCGTAACGCAGATGCGCTAGTTTGTGCTGCCCTGCGCGTTTATCGGTCTGTTTCTCCGCTCCCCTTCTCCTCTTTCGTCTCCTCCCCTTCCCCCTCTCCCCCGGGCCATCACCGTCCACGCCATGCGAAGCGACCTGCCCGCGTCGCGTCTCCTGCACCTCGACCCCACGAACGTCACAAGACCACGTCGTTCGACGTGACGTGGCCATGACTCTGACGACACGAGACCAATGTTGCCAGACGCAACCAAAGTTTCGGTTTCGGTATCAGCTGATGTTTAAATTAAGATTACACAAATACTATTCCACATTTCGCGAATCCGAAGACGTAGAGCTGTTTAGTAGTGCTTTGTGAAATGAAATCACATGTAAGCCTAAATTTTTCGGAATTGAGCGGAGTTGCCCTTCAAGTTAGGGTGTGGGCGCCACCTTCCTTGGGGCAGGATAGAGCCTAGATTGGAGAGGTTCTATGGAGAGTGTTTGCAATTTATTGGTGGAAACCTCATCCGGCAATCGGTTGCAACTTCGTCTGCAAATGTCTCCGCCTTTCCTTCCTGTCGTGCGAAGACGCAGTTCATGTGCACTTGCGACCGATCTTCGCAGGAGTCCCCTATTAAATTGCGAACGCCTCCCATGGTTTGATAGGGACCAAATTCAATAGGCTTTCTATAGCTTCCCAACATAGGCAATGCCATCTTGTGGTGCACACGAGCATTAGAAGAGGATTAGGAATCGGTAAACCCGATGACCTCAGGGAGTGCTTCAGACACTGCATAGAGGTATACAGGAGACTGGACACACACAGCATCGACATCGAATGTCAGCAGACTTGCATCATCTTGGTTATTTCCAGGATTTCTCAGGCACACATTAGTCTTTCACAACTCTGGCATTTCTCCGTTTACTAAGACACCGGTGTCTACAATTGCCCGCGATAACATTAATTGTCCAGTCTTTAACTCTAAGAATTATCGTCTTTCAAAACTCTGGTAAAGAGGAGGAGGAGGAAGGAGAAACGGAAAATAAGCAGTTAGCCTGTGCTTTCAAATGTATGTCGTTCTTTTCTGTCTTCCATAACCTTACAGTTTGTGTTTGTTCAGTATAACTTCGCAGCACTGGATACCTTGTGTCAAACAAACTAGCCCAAATCGAAGCATTGTTAATACACTAAAGTAATCCCTCGTTCCCTTGATCTAGGCTACCTTGAAATATCAGTTGACCGTATTTACTCTCATAATGAACACATTTTTTTCTTGAAAAAATTGACACATATATATGGAGGGGGGTGCGGGGATGCGTTTATTACGCGGGGTAACATTTTTATATTAGGTGCCAATATGACACAAGAAGGTACTGTGGCACGTCTCCACTGATGCACCCACGGCTGGGCAAGGGCGCACCAACCGCGCTTTGTAAATTGCAAACCTTTTTAGGGCTCTTTCGGCATTCCTTTAGCCAAAGGAAAAGCGCCCTACGAAGCTCACTCGGCACAAAGAGCAACGCGACCAATCTTAGGCCTAACCACTTTCACGATTTTACTGTCCGAAAGCAGACCACAGACGGCGGCGTGTTCGTTGACATCAATGCATCCGATAGGCGAAGAAAGTCCGGGGCCAGGCAATTCTTCGCCAAGTGTGTGCGCCACTCGGTTTCACAAGATCACTTCTGCAACTACACACTTGCAGCCATTACGAGAGCGGGTTGGCTTGACTTGGCCTGGTTTCTTGGCGACAAAAGAAAATTGGCTTGGTGGCTAGCTAAATTGGACGTAATTCGAGACTCGCGGAGCCGAAAATTGGGGATGCGTTCATTACGCGAAGGGAAAAAAAGTCCAAATATTGGTACCCCTCATGGTAGTGCGTTCACTATGTGAATCAATACGGTAAGTCCTTGACATGGAATGAACTCCTATAGGCACAACGTGTTTGCTCATCACTTCTCTCGAAAAGTTTTCAGAATGGACCTCAACTATCTCCCAATCTTGTGAATAAAAGATGCAAAACAAGAACAACCAAAAGATATGGAGAATCGGGGCACAGCAAACAATGAACTGGTGGCCCAAATCAGAACTTCGAACCTGAACCGAAATCGTCGCCGGTATCTTGTAACTGAACTGAAAAAAAATTCAACCGTAACTGGCTCAAGACAGGTCAGCCTATATTTTTTTTTTTTGTTAATTCCACGGGCATTTTATTTTTATGAGATCACAAAAACATTCACAGCGGTGTTTCTATATCGGAAAATTGTAATATACAGAATTGCAATTAATGAGAAATGGTAGGATTTCATGGCGGGTTTGTATTAGCACTCCCGTTAATTGTGATGTCGCGTGTCATGTGATATACGATGTGGTCATGTTGCATCACGGCGTGAAATTATTGTACAGCATTGCGCATGACATCACTTTGCACCCGTCACTAAATCCAATAGCATTGACATCATGACATCGCGTAACACCACAACTAAGCACCGTGTGTCAAGAGATACCATGAGATACTCGATTGTCGTGTACCCAAGCACTTAACTGGGGATCATGACAATCGTAGCATGGGCAAACATTCGAGTGTTAACATGAAGCATTCTTTGACTAGGTGTTTGGCATTTTCGTCAAGCACAAAAAAAAGTGTGGCCGCAATGCTCAGCACTGATTGGTTTTGAGTTGAGGGGGAGCAGAAGCCATTACAGTCAAAGCGTTTGCACCAGGTAGGAATCGAAACCCAACTATTTAGATTATTAGTCGAGTGTCTTTTCAGCATGTCACGACACACACACACACACACACTCACGCACGCACGCACGCACACGCACGCACACGCATGCACGCACGCACGCACGCGCACACGCGCACACGCACACAAACAGGGTGTATTTTTAAGATTACCAGATTTGTTTTAAAAAAGCCTTGAAAGTTAGACTTATACAGTTTGTGCAGGTGAGTTACACGGCCACGGGGACATAGTATAGGGGGATAATCGTAACGATCAGTGGCCTAATTAATTAAAATTTGTTAATTAACTTTTTAATTAATGAAAATAGACACATGGTTCCAATTAAAAACTTGCTCAGCGTCATCGAAAACCACTAAATCAGTAATTTTCAGAAAAACTTTCAGCGCGTGAGAAGCGTAGTAGCGCACTCAAGTTAGCACTCGTGGAGCAGGTTCAAGGCTAGCGTTTGCGGTAAAGCGCCCGCACAATTTTTCCGTCTCTTATCAAGCCCCACCCTTGTACCTGCTCCACGAGTGGTAACTTTGGTGCACTACTACGCTTCTCACGCGCTCAAAACCTTTCTGAAAATCACTGATTTAGTGGTTTTTGATGACGCTGATTTTTATTAATTAAAAAGTTAATTAGCGAATATTAATTAATTAGCCGACAGATCGTTACGATTAGCCCCCTATACTATGTCCCCCTGGCCGTATAACTCACCTGCACAAACAGCATAAGTGTAACTTTCAAGGCTTTTTTAAAACAAATCTGTTAAGCTTAAAAAAAACACCCTGTTATTTACATTTACAAAGCGGTCACACGCGCAACCTTTTTACACAATGCTTAAAATGTCTAAGAAGGAATGGTAACTCGAAGGTTGCATCTGTTTTAACGCATGCTCGGGCAATAGACAAGGAACTACATGGGCATTGTTCGGCCCCGGCCTCGAGCGCTGTTTTCAGGCCTTGCCACTCGTCCGCCCTCCCCGTCAGTAACCAAGACCACCCAGTCGAGCTTGGCTAGGATGCAGGGACGGCGCCAAGCATTTCATAGGGTGGCAGTGGGGGGGCGCACGGAATTTTCGGGGAAGCATGGGCTTTCAATTGGTTGACTGTCACAATTAAGACTAAGAAAACAGGTGTTCAGGGAAGTTGGCCTTCCAGATAGTTTGGGAGAGGGAAGTTGGTCTTCCAGATTGTTTGAGAGAAGGAAATAATATACTTCAGATGGTTTCAGGGAGGGAAGTTGGTCCTCCAGATGGTTGGGAGAGGGAGTTAATGTCCTCCAGATGGTTTGGGAGAGGAAGTAATGTCCTCCAGATGGTTTGAGAGGGATAGTTGGACCTCCGTATGGGTTGGGAGAGGGAAGTTGACTCTCCAGTTGGCTTAGGAGGGGAAAGTTGATCCTCCAGATGGCTTGGGAGAGGGAAGTAATGTCGTCCAAGTGGGTTGGGCAGGAGAAGTAATGTATAGGAGAGGGTTGGTCCTCCAGGTGGTTTGCGAGAGGGAATTAATGTCCTCCAGATGGTTTGAGAGGGATAGTTGGACCTCCGTATGGGTTGGGAGAGGGAAGTTGACTCTCCAGTTGGCTTAGGAGGGGAAAGTTGATCCTCCAGATGGCTTGGGAGAGGGAAGTAATGTCGTCCAAGTGGGTTGGGCAGGAGAAGTAATGTATAGGAGAGGGTTGGTCCTCCAGGTGGTTTGGAGAGGGATAGTATGGACCTCCAGATGAGAGGGCTGTGTCCTACAGATGGTTGGAGAGGGAAGTTGAGTCCTCCAAGTCGTCTTAGGAGAGGGAAGTTGATTCCTCCAGATGGCTTGGGAGAGGGAAGTAATGTCGTCCAAGTGGGTTGGGCAGGAGAAGTAATGTATAGGAGAGGGTTGGTCCTCCAGGTGGTTTGCGAGAGGGAATTAATGTCCTCCAGATGGTTGGGCGAGGGAGTTAATGTCCTCCAGATGGTTTGGGAGAGGGAAGTAATGTCCTCCAAGTGGGTTGGGCAGGAGAAGTTGGTCCTCCAGGTGGTTTGAGAGGGATAGTTGGACCTCCGTATGGGTTGGGAGAGGGAAGTTGACTCTCCAGTTGGCTTAGGAGGGGAAAGTTGATCCTCCAGATGGCTTGGGAGAGGGAAGTAATGTCCTCCAGATGGTTGGGAGAGGGAAGTTTGTCCTCCAGATGGTTTGAGAGGGATAGTTGGACCTCCGTATGGGTTGGGAGAGGGAAGTTGACTCTCCAGTTGGCTTAGGAGGGGAAAGTTGATCCTCCAGATGGCTTGGGAGAGGGAAGTAATGTCCTCCAAGTGGGTTGGGCAGGAGAAGTTGGTCCTCCAGGTGGTTTGCGAGAGGGAAGTAATGTCCTCCAGATGAGAGGGCTCTGTCCTACAGATGGTTTGGAAGAGGGAAGTTGGTCCTCCAAATCGTTTGGGAGAGGGAAGTTGTTCCTCCAGATGGTTGGGCGAGGGAGGTAATGTCCTCCAGATGGTTGGGAGAGGGAAGTTGGTCCTCCAAATCGTTTGGGAGAGGGAAGTTTGTCCTCCAGATGGTTTGGGAGAGGGAAGTTGTTCCTCCAGATGGCTTGGGAGAGGGAAGTTTGTCCTCCAGATGGTTGAGAGGGATAGTTGGACCTCCGTATGGTTGGGAGAGGGAAGTTGTTCCTCCAGATGGCTTGGGAGAGGAAGTAATGTCGTCCAGTGGGTTGGGCAGGAGAAGTTGGTCCTCCAAATCGTTTGGGAGAGGGAAGTAATGTCCTCCAGATGAGAGGGCTCTGTCCTACAGATGGTTTGGAAGAGGGAAGTTGGTCCTCCAGGTGGTTTGGGAGAGGGAATTAATGTCCCTCCAGATGAGAGGGCTGTGTCCTACAGATGGTTTGGAAGAGGGAAGTTGGTCCTCCAAATCGTTTGGGAGAGGGAATTGTTCCTCCAGATGGCTTGGGAGAGGGAAGTCATGTCGTCCAAGTGGGTTGGGCAGGAGAAGTAATGTATAGGAGAGGGTTGGTCCTCCAGGTGGTTTGCGAGAGGGAAGTAAGTGGTCCTCCAGATGGGTTAGAGGGATAGTTGGACCTCCGTATGGTTGGAGAGGGAAGTTGACTCTCCAGTTGGCTTAGGAGGGGAAAAGTTGATCCTCCAGATGGCTTGGGAGAGGGAAGTAATGTCGTCCAAGTGGGTTCGGGCAGGAGAAGTAATGTATAGGAGAGGGTTGGTCCTCCAGGTGGTTTGGGAGAGGGAAGTAATGTCCTCCAGATGGTTGAGAGGGATAGTTGGACCTCCGTATGGGTTGGGAGAGGAAGTTGACTCTCCAGTTGGCTTAGGAGGGGAAAGTTGATCCTCCAGATGGCTTGGAGAGGGAAGTAATGTCGTCCAAGTGGGTTGGGCAGAGAAGTAATGTATAGGAGGAGGGTTGGTCCTCCAGGTGGTTTGCGAGAGGGAAGTAATGTCGTCCAAGTGGTTGGGCAGGAGAAGTTGGTCCTCCAGATGGTTGGGAGAGGGAGTTAATGTCCTCCAGATGAGAGGGCTGTGTCCTACGGATGGTTTGGAAGAGGGAAGTTGGTCCTCCAGGTGGTTTGCGAGAGGGAATTAATGTCCTCCAGATGAGAGGGCTGTGTCCTACAGATGGTTTGGAAGAGGGAAGTTGGTCCTCCAGATGGTTTGGGAGAGGGAAGTTGGTCCTCCAGATGGTTTGGGAGAGGGAATTAATGTCCTCCAGATGGTTTGGGAGAGGGAAGTTGGTCCTCCAGATGGTTGGGAGAGGGAGTTAATGTCCTCCAGATGGTTTGGAGAGGGAAGTAATGTCCTCCAGATGGTTTGAGAGGGATAGTTGGACCTCCGTATGGGTTGGGAGAGGGAAGTTGACTCTCCAGTTGGCTTAGGAGGGGAAAGTTGATCCTCCAGATGGCTTGGGAGAGGGAAGTATGTCGTCCAAGTGGGTTGGGCAGGAGAAGTAATGTATAAGGGAGCGGGTTGGTCCTCCAGGTGGTTTGCGAGAGGGAAGTAATGTCCTCACGATGGTTTGAGAGGGATAGTTGGACCTCCGTATGGGTTGGGAGAGGGGAAGTTGACTCTCCAGTTGGCTTAGGAGGGGGGAAAGTTGATGCTCCAGATGGCTTGGGAGAGGGAAGTAATTGTCCGTCGAAGTGGGTTGGGCAGGAGAAGTAATGTATAGGAGAGGGGTTGGTCCTCCAGGTGGTTTGAGAGGGATAGTTGGACCTTCGTATGGGTTGGGAGAGGGAAGTTGTCTCTCCAGTTGGGCTTCGGAGGGGAGAAAGTGATCCTCCAGATGGCTTGGGAGAGGGAAGTAATGTCGTCCAAGTGGGTTGGGCAGGAGAAGTAATGTATAGGAGAGGGTTGGTCCTCCAGGTGGTTTGCGAGAGGGAATTAATGTCCTCCAGATGAGAGGGCTGTGTCCTACAGATGGTTTGGAAGAGGGAAGTTGGTCCTCCAAATCGTTTGGGAGAGGGAAGTTGTTCCTCCAGATGGCTTGGGAGAGGGAAGTAATGTCGTCCAAGTGGGTTGGGCAGGAGAAGTAATGTATAGGAGAGGGTTGGTCCTCCAGGTGGTTTGCGAGAGGGAAGTAATGTCCTCCAGATGTTGAGAGGGCTGTGTCCTACAGTATGGGTTTGGAAGAGGGAAGTTGGACTCTCCAAGTCTGTTTGGGAGAGGGAAGTTGATCCTCCAGATGGCTTGGGAGAGGGAAGTAATGTCGTCCAAGTGGGTTGGGCAGGAGAAGTAATGTATAGGAGAGGGTTGGTCCTCCAGGTGGTTTGGGAGAGGGAAGTAATGTCCTCCAGATGGTTTGAGAGGGATAGTTGGACCTCCGTATGGGTTGGGAGAGGGAAGTTGACTCTCCAGTTGGCTTAGGAGGGGAAAGTTGATCCTCCAGATGGCTTGGGAGAGGGAAGTAATGTCGTCCAAGTGGGTTGGGCAGGAGAAGTAATGTATAGGAGAGGGTTGGTCCTCCAGGTGGTTTGAGAGGGATAGTTGGACCTCCGTATGGGTTGGGAGAGGGAAGTTGACTCTCCAGTTGGCTTAGGAGGGGAAAGTTGATCCTCCAGATGGCTTGGGAGAGGGAAGTAATGTCGTCCAAGTGGGTTGGGCAGGAGAAGTAATGTATAGGAGAGGGTTGGTCCTCCAGGTGGTTTGGGAGAGGGAAGTAATGTCCTCCAGATGGTTTGAGAGGGATAGTTGGACCTCCGTATGGGTTGGGAGAGGGAAGTTGACTCTCCAGTTGGCTTAGGAGGGGAAAGTTGATCCTCCAGATGGCTTGGGAGAGGGAAGTAATGTCCTCCAAGTGGGTTGGGCAGGAGAAGTTGGTCCTCCAGGTGGTTTGCGAGAGGGAAGTAATGTCCTCCAGATGAGAGGGCTCTGTCCTACAGATGGTTTGGAAGAGGGAAGTTTTTCCTCCAAATCGTTTGGGAGAGGGAAGTTGTTCCTCCAGATGGTTTGGGAGAGGGAAGTTTGTCCTCCAGATGGTTTGAGAGGGATAGTTGGACCTCCGTATGGGTTGGGAGAGGGAAGTTGACTCTCCAGTTGGCTTAGGAGGGGAAAGTTGATCCTCCAGATGGCTTGGGAGAGGGAAGTAATGTCATAGTTGGACCTCCGTATGGGTTGGGAGAGGGAAGTTGACTCTCCAGTTGGCTTAGGAGGGGAAAGTTGATCCTCCAGATGGCTTGGGAGAGGGAAGTAATGTCGTCCAAGTGGGTTGGGCAGGAGAAGTAATGTATAGGAGAGGGTTGGTCCTCCAGGTGGTTTGCGAGAGGGAATTAATGTCCTCCAGATGAGAGGGCTGTGTCCTACAGATGGTTTGGAAGAGGGAAGTTGGTCCTCCAAATCGTTTGGGAGAGGGAAGTTGTTCCTCCAGATGGCTTGGGAGAGGGAAGTAATGTCGTCCAAGTGGGTTGGGCAGGAGAAGTAATGTATAGGAGAGGGTTGGTCCTCCAGGTGGTTTGGGAGAGGGAAGTAATGTCCTCCAGATGGTTTGAGAGGGATAGTTGGACCTCCGTATGGGTTGGGAGAGGGAAGTTGACTCTCCAGTTGGCTTAGGAGGGGAAAGTTGATCCTCCAGATGGCTTGGGAGAGGGAAGTAATGTCGTCCAAGTGGGTTGGGCAGGAGAAGTAATGTATAGGAGAGGGTTGGTCCTCCAGGTGGTTTGGGAGAGGGAATTAATGTCCTCCAGATGAGAGGGCTGTGTCCTACAGATGGTTTGGAAGAGGGAAGTTGGTCCTCCAAATCGTTTGGGAGAGGGAAGTTGTTCCTCCAGATGGCTTGGGAGAGGGAAGTAATGTCGTCCAAGTGGGTTGGGCAGGAGAAGTAATGTATAGGAGAGGTTGGTCCTCCAGGTGGTTTGCGAGAGGGAATTAATGTCCTCCAGATGGTTTGAGAGGGATAGTTGGACCTCCGTATGGGTTGGGAGAGGGAAGTTGACTCTCCAGTTGGCTTAGGAGGGGAAAGTTGATCCTCCAGATGGCTTGGGAGAGGGAAGTAATGTCGTCCAAGTGGGTTGGGCAGGAGAAGTAATGTATAGGAGAGGGTTGGTCCTCCAGGTGGTTTGGGAGAGGGAAGTAATGTCCTCCAGATGGTTTGAGAGGGATAGTTGGACCTCCGTATGGGTTGGGAGAGGGAAGTTGACTCTCCAGTTGGCTTAGGAGGGGAAAGTTGATCCTCCAGATGGCTTGGGAGAGGGAAGTAATGTCGTCCAAGTGGGTTGGGCAGGAGAAGTAATGTATAGGAGAGGGTTGGTCCTCCAGGTGGTTTGCGAGAGGGAAGTAATGTCCTCCAGATGAGAGGGCTCTGTCCTACAGATGGTTTGGAAGAGGGAAGTTGGTCCTCCAAATCGTTTGGGAGAGGGAAGTTGTTCCTCCAGATGGTTTGGGAGAGGGAAGTTTGTCCTCCAGATGGTTTGAGAGGGATAGTTGGACCTCCGTATGGGTTGGGAGAGGAAAGTTGACTCTCCAGTTGGCTTAGGAGGGGAAAGTTGATCCTCCAGATGGCTTGGGAGAGGGAAGTAATGTCCAAGTGGGTTGGGCAGGAGAAGTAATGTATAGGAGAGGGTTGGTCCTCCAGGTGGTTTGGGAGAGGGAAGTAATGTCCTCCAGATGGTTTGAGAAGGATAGTTGGACCTCCGTATGGGTTGGGAGAGGGAAATTGACTCTCCAGTTGGCTTAGGAGGGGAAAGTTGATCCTCCAGATGGTTTGGGAGAGGGAAGTAATGTCGTCCAAGTGGGTTGGGCAGGAGAAGTAATGTATAGGAGAGGGTTGGTCCTCCAGGTGGTTTGGGAGAGGGAAGTAATGTCCTCCAGATGGTTTGAGAGGGATAGTTGGACCTCCGTATGGGTTGGGAGAGGGAAGTTGACTCTCGAGTTGGCTTAGGAGGGGAAAGTTGATCCTCCAGATGGCTTGGGAGAGGGAAGTAATGTCCTCCAGATGGTTTGAGAGGGATAGTTGGACCTCCGTATGGGTTGGGAGAGGGAAGTTGACTCTCGAGTTGGCTTAGGAGGGGAAAGTTGATCCTCCAGGTGGTTTGGGAGAGGGAAGTTGACTCTCGAGTTGGCTTAGGAGGGGAAAGTTGATCCTCCAGATGGCTTGGGAGAGGGAAGTAATGTCCTCCAAGTGGGTTGGGCAGGAGAAGTTGGTCCTCCAGGTGGTTTGCGAGAGGGAATTAATGTCCTCCAGATGAGAGGGCTGTGTCCTACAGATGGTTTGGAAGAGGGAAGTTGGTCCTCCAAATCGTTTGGGGAGGGAAGTTGTTCCTCCAGGGAGTTTGGGAGAGGGACGTTTGTCCTCCAGATGGTTTGGAAGAGGGAAGTTGGTCCTCCAGGTGGTTTGCGAGAGGGAATTAATGTCCTCCAGATGGTTTGAGAGGGATAGTTGGACCTCCGTATGGTTGGGAGAGGGAAGTGATGTCATCCAGACGGTTTGGAAGGCGGAAGTAATGTCCTCCACATGGTTTGGAAGAGGGAAGTTCATCCTCCAAATGGTTTGGGAGAAAGAAGTTTTTCCTTCAGATATTTTGGGAGAGGAAATTCGGTCCTCCAGATAGTTTGGGAGAGGGAAGTAATCTCGTTCAGATGGTTTGGGACACGAAAGTAATGTCATTTAGACTGTTTGGGAGACAGAAGTAATGTCCTCCAGGTGGTTTGCGAGAGGGAAGTTGGTCCCAGATGCTCTGGGAGAGGAAGGTAATGTACTCCAGGTGGTTTGGGAGAGGGAAGTTGGTCCTCCAGGTGGTTTGAAAGGAGGTTGGTAATCCAAGCTTATCGCCTTAATAGTTTGGGAAACGATCAAGGCAATAAGCGACGTTTTCTAGAAATCCAAAAATCGAGCGACGCGACGAGCGACCGTATGAAATCTCCGCCGCTCGTCGCCGACTCCCGTTGCTGTCGCCGTCGCATGCGTTTCACCCTTCACTGTCGCTCGTCGCGTAGTTCGGTTTTTGGATTTCTAGAAAATTTAGCACTCAACGCCTTGATATTTTCCTCCAGTCGCTTTCATGCGGTTTGCCTTATCGCGCGAGTGACCGAGCGACTGCGAAGCGGGTCGCCGTCGCTTGTCTCGTCGCTCGCCAAATCGCTTACATGCGGTTTTTAAATCGCTTGGGCTAATGAAAAATGCGCCGCATTTTTTATGAGCTGCGCACTCGGTGAGCCGCATGGTATGTTTCTGCACAGGAACGAACACCGAAGGTACGACGAACGACAAGGAGGCGATGGAGCGACACGGTTACATATGGCAGTAGTGCAGAAAATCCGCTAGAGAAAAACAATAAAGAAACTAGCAAAACAAAACAAAAAGTAATCACACCGTGCTACAAAAGCACCAAAGGAGAAAAATCACAGTTCTTGCAAAAGAGCTGCCGCCGTGGGCACGGCGCGCGACACGGAGCGCTGTATGGAGCCGGTGGAGCAACGCGGCAGCGGTGGAAAAGTACGATAGCGACAAAAACGAACTAAAACTCCCCCAAAAGTTTCATACGGCACTTCAATAGCACCAAATAATCCCTAGTTTCGGCCAAAAAGACCCTTTAAAGTTGTAAAACGCTGCTAAACCACGCTGAAAGGTCCGGCCAGACACCTACGTGGGATAGAAAGAGACCTCGAACATGGCGACCGTGATGGCCGATGCCAGCGCACCTAGCGAGCGACGTCAAGCTCCAACGCCAATAGGTGGCGGGGCGGTAGTTCCGAGATGGCGGAAGAGACGGGGATAGATTCTCCAGGATTTCCCGTGCGCCTAATCGCTGACGCTGGTCAGAGCGCTAAAAATGATTTATTTGTCTACAAATGCGAAGCGGTTGGGGAGGAATTCTATTACAGGTGACAGAGATGTTGATGCACGTTAGGAAAACGAGCATTCTGATATTTATAAGTCGCAGAGACCTCAACTTGCGAAGCTTTGTGGTGGGCGAGCGCGTTTTAGGCACCGGCCATGTCACTGTTTGTGGCAGAATATTTTTGAGGGTGATGAAGATATGTTTGCGCTTCGCCAGTCCATCAGTGCTCTAAGAAGTGAGCCGCGAACGGTGACCGTCAAGCTCCGGAAGGGCAGCGTTCACAGTATAGACCCTTTCCGAAATTCAGTCTGGCCACTTTGATCACTATCATCATCTGTGGAACGGCATCTGTGCCATACGAATGGCGGCCTTCTAGTGACTGATAAAGGAAGACGTTGAAGATGCTCCTAAGCAAATGTTGCGAGGCCTGTACATTCAGGGGGTCAGTACGTCGCGATGTAGGTCGCGTCGTACGGGTTAGTACGACACGACGAAGGGAACGAACACAAAAGCTTACGTAAGCGTTTTATTTCTAATAACTCAGATAGTCAATCTGTGGGCGGTACACAATCGGCTTGTGAAGCACTTTGGTGTATTAGAATTTTCTCGAGGCATCCGAGTGGGTTGTAGCTTTGTCAGAATGCGGGTTCTTGGTCACTAGCGAACTGAGAGTGATTGAGAAAGAACTCACACTGAACAATTCCTCGCGTGCCGTTGACTTGCGAAAGTGACGGTGCCGATACAAGTTTATTTCCGCCATTGATATGGCAAAACCTAAACTGGTTTACAAACCACCAGATGGCACTGAATTTCGGAAAGGGTCTATTGGTGTCTTCGTGTCGCAGGTTCACAACTCGCTGCTCACCGTCTCGGTTTTAGTGTATGGCAACACGTGATCAAACTGCTCTATGGTTATTGATAGAAAGTTTGTTACCGCAGGTTACCGTGCGGTGTAGCATTACAACCGGAAGCTCGCGCTGCGCCCTTGAAGCACAATTTTCAGCGCGCGCCAGGAGCGTTGCCGTGCTCTTCACTCTAAAAGAAAAGGTTGTAGTCCTTACACCCCTTGTCACATATACGACACGCCAAAACTTCAGTTCGCGGTGCGGCGCACTGGCGTCAAACTAACGGCCCCGAGAGGCTTGATGACGGTGCAATACAAGATATTAAAGAGCTAAAGTACGCATCAAAGAGTACAAAAAAACAAAAACAAAAAAAAAAAAAAACACACCGAGGTTTTGCAGTAGAATTAATAAAACCCCGATTACTTTTTTTACAGTAATAGACCCTTTACGAAAGTCAGTCAAGCAACTATGAGATACCGAAACCGCCGCCATTACTGCGTCGTCGTTTCGGGGGCGAGCGATGGCAGGTGCTTGTGGCAGTACTCCCGGTATCTTTGGCTTCGGTCCTCAGGGACGAGTGACTTTGCCTTCCCCGTGGAGCACTGACCTCACTGCAGTTCCGCGAAGCTGTAACAAATGTAAGATAGAGGCGTACCGCGCCTCGACACTCGCTTCGAGCCGCCAGGCTGCCCGAAGCAACAAGTTCATCACCGAGGCCTACGTTGATCCGGCGTCGGTTCAAGTGTTGAGGTAAGCACTGTTCTTTCTTGTCGCCCGTTCAGACCTAAGCGTGAGAAAACCCAAAGCTACAGCGCGCGCATCACGCCGTGAACGTGTCTTTTACGTGCAGGCGGACTTGTGCCGTCTGCCCCAGCGTGGCCCCAGCGCCGTGCACAAGGAAACGCCAAAGAGGCCTAAGATACTCGCTCATCCTCGGCCTCTTTTGCATGATGAACGAAATGTAATATTTTCCGGCTCGTTGACTTCTCACAGCTTGAGATGTTGCGATGGTATGTTTCTGCACAGGAACGAACACCGAAGGTACGACGTACGACACGGAGGCGATGGAGCAACACGGTTACATATGGCCGTGGAGCAGAAAATCCGCTAGAGAAAAACAAGAAAGAAACTAGCAAAACAAAACAAAAAGTAATCACACCGTGCTACAAAAGCACCAGAGAAAAATCATAGTTCTTGCAAAAGAGCTGCCGCCGTGGGCACGTCGCGCGACACGGAGCGCTGCATGGAGCCGGTGAAGCAACGCGGCAGCGGTGGAAAAGTACGATAGCGACAAAAACGAACTAAAAACCCCCCCAAAAGTTTCATACGGCACTTCAATAGCACCAAATAATCCCTAGTTTCGGCCAAAAAGACCCTTTAAAGTTGTAAAATGCTGCTAAACCACGCTGAAAGGTCCGGCCAGACACCTACGTGGGATAGAAAGAGACCTCGAACATGGCGACCGTGATGGCCGATGCCAGCGCACCTAGCGAGCGGCGTCAAGCTCCAACGCCAATAGGTGGCGGGGTGGTAGTTCCGAGATGGCGGAAGAGACGGGGATAGATTCTCCAGGATTTCCCGTGCACCTAATCGCTGACGCTGGTCAGAGCGCTAAAAATGATTTATTTTTCTACAAATGCGAAGTGGTTAGGGAGGGATTCTATTACAGGTGACAGAGATGTTGATGCACGTTAGGAAAACGAGCATGCTGATATTTATAAGTTGCAGAGACCTCAACTTGCGAAGCTTTGTGGTGGGCGAGCGCGTTTTAGGCACCGGCCATGTCACTGTTTGTGGCAGAATATTTTTGAGGGTGATGAAGATATGTTTGCGCTTCGCCAGTCCATCAGTGCTCTAAGAAGTGAGCCGCGAACGGTGACCGTCAAGCTCCGGAAGGGCAGCGTTCACAGTATTGGTGTCTTCGCGTCGCAGGTTCACAACTCGCCGCTCACCGTCTCGGTTTTAGTGTATGGCAACACGTGATCAAACTGCTCTATGGTTATTGATAGAAAGTTTGTTACCGCAGGTTACCGTGCGGTGTAGCATTACAACCGGAAGCTCGCGCTGCGCCCTTGAAGCACAATTTTCAGCGCGCGCCAGGAGCGTTGCCGTGCTCTTCACTCTAAAAGAAAAGGTTGTAGTACTTACACCCCTTGTCACATATACGACACGCCAAAACTTCAGTTCGCGGTGCGGCGCACTGACGTCAAACTAACGGCCCCGAGAGGCTTGATGACGGTGCGATACAAGATATTAAAGAGCTAAAGTACGCATCAAAGAGTACAAAGAAAAAAACAAAAAAAAAAACACACCGAGGTTTTGCAGTAGAATTAATAAAACCCCGATTACTTTTTTTTACAGTAATTTACATTTATTTAAGCTATTTTCATAAGTTGTACAACTCGGCTATCATGCCGCTCGTGAAAGTTGATAGTGTCGGTTGAACGTCAGTGCGCTGTACGTCCAACTGAAGTTTAGGGGTGTCGTACGCTATGCTAAAACTGCCTATTAACATAATCGGCGTGTTTAGTGGTTTTATTGATTGCTCTATCAAAAATAAATATTTTAATGTACCGTACATTTTTTTTTGTCCCGTATTCTTTGCAACGTTGCGGCCCCTCTCGCCAAAACTGCCCGTTCTAAGCTCTCGTCACGAACGGTTGACTAACACAGACGCGCTTAAAATGCTTCGAGCATTTCTTTATTTGCTTTGTAATTACCTGAAAGCAAGTACGGGCATTACGTCTTTTTAAACTGCTTGGGATAAATGGTCTGGATTCCTCAAAACACGTGGCAAAAGCGTGCAACGGGATGCTACAAACACCAAAACATCACTCATACAGCGATATCTCAAACGGATGACCGTATTTTTCAAAAAAAAAAAAAGGAGGCGCATTTGACAGAAATGTTCACGTCATGTTTCTTCGAGAAGGAGAGGGAACGGCCTCGCGTCTTCTCCGCCTCGCCGCCTTTGAGGGGGCAAAGCGAAGAGAGGAGGAAACGAGGTATCTTCACGTCACGCGCCTCGTCGGCCTGGTTCGATCTCGACCTCTTTTTTCCAAAAATACGGCCGTCCATTCGAGATATCGCCTTGCGAGTAGTGTTGTAGGGATTGTAGCGTCCCGCCTACATCTCCTGCATTGTTTTTTTTTTGAAATCCAAATTTCGGTTCACCAACCCCTTAAAACGCGAACCCATTCCCGATGTGTATTCGCGACTCCAACTGTCTATAGGTGGCGCCACTAAATTTCCAAAATGGCGGTTGTAGTGAGGGTCGGAGATGTGTGCCGCTGTTGAGCCTGTCTAGTGTGCTGGCTTCACTGAGCGACACAAATTATTTCTGGTAATACGAGGAAGTTAGGGTGTTATGAGCACACGTCGCCTTTTTACCCTGAAAACAAGAACGGTGTTGAGCATAATATTTACGCAAGGATGCGCGTTTTTAATTTTGGAGCGAAACCGAAACTAAACTCTAATTTGGATTTAATTTCTCGATATAGGTCTTAATTTCGGATTCTTCCATAACTCAAGATGTGTCTCACATCGTAATTATTTAGTTAGAGAAGTTGTTCGAGGAAACTTCATGTTGTTACATACATGTTTGTTCCAGGTTGATATTTGTAGTTCTTGAAAAAATCAGTGCTGATATTTGTGCGTTCTCCCTGCCTTTTCTCGCTCAGATAACTGCCATAGGAAATATTGAACTGCGAGCCTTTTAATGGGTTTTGGGGTATTTAGATGATTACTTGGTTGAACATTATTCCCAGCACAAGAATAAGACAATAATTTCAATTTTAGAATATATTCACAATACTTATAAATTAATAAACGCTGTTCTCACTGCAACAACCCAAAGACGGAATCCGAGTCAGACAGCTTAAGTGTGTCTGTGTTTTTTTTTTTATAGCAACGCGTGACGCCTAGGACTTTATATTACATTCAGTGTTTGACTGTTTTTCTATCTTGATAACGAAGTCAGAGTTTTTCATATGCTAAAAAGAAAACAATATTATACCTTTCTGGAAAGACTATTATGGTTAAATGGCGTATTTTCGTGATCTTGGCGTTAATTGGGGGCATACGTTGCCGCGATTTGCATTAATAATAATAATATTAAAATTCAGACATTTAAATACGTAATTTTTCAAGCTCTTATATAATTTGTTACTTATGATCTAATTTCAAACGCGCGAACAAATATGACAATCAAAAGTGTGTTAATTATCACCACTGGTGCCAAGTGCAGCATTTTTAATTACCAAGTAATAAACTAAAAATAGTCTAAAATCAATGAAAACATTCTAGCTAATGTGAGAAATCCATGTAAAATTACAGTAATTCTGGGTATTGTCTTGTTATTGTGTCTGGGTAAAGTATATTTTGCTATCAAAGTCGCGACTTTTGACAATCGGGAAATCATCCAAAGTCGCCGCCAATATCCTTCCTGACCAAATGCCCAAAAGTAAAAAAAAAAAAAAAGAATAAAATTCTTTTTCTTAATTACCAATTTTTTTGTAATTAAGTATTTGGTAAAAATAAATTACCAATAACATTTGGTTACTTTCATTTTTACGCTCCGTCGTTTTGCCAATCTCAGCCTTTCCAGTTCGAAGGAGCGCCTACCTGCTTGCACGTCTGCTCACTGCAGCACGTTTCGTTGGCGTTGGAAGCCGGTGAAAATGAAGTGAGTTTTAGTATTGCGTATACGAGTGAACGCAAGTGCTGTGTGTTTGCGTTAGCTTTGCGTGTTCCACACTGCGCGTCCGCGGAGCCCACAATTGCGGTCTTGAATGGAACATGGCGATGAGGCGCACGCACAACGTGGGGCACGCAACTCTAACGCAAACGCACAGCGCTTTCGTTTGCTTCTATGCGCAATACGAAAACTCTCCAGTTGGGAACAATCCCATAGCGGCTGCAGCACTACGTTGGGACAATGAAGAGTGTTGTTTGCATTCGGAAATGACATTTCGCGAGTCATGATCGCGAGCAGTTCCACCGTGCCCTCTGAGCGGGAGAATCGGGGGACCCTCAGAGCGCTTCCCGTTTCCGCCGCGGGAGGGCGAGCGTCGAGCTGGAGGCGCGAATTGCTCGACATACTGTTGCGCGACGAGTTTTCTCCTACTTTTGGCAAAGAAGAGACTTTTCGTAGACCGTACTATAGAGCTCTACATTATTAGCGGGAGCGTTTGCCGCCGTCACGTTGAGCACAGATTGAGCTGGCGGCCATGCACAAGACCAGAAATCTGCAGCGTATGCGATATAGGAGAAGTCTCCAATGAAATTAGACATCCCGGTCCTTCGTGGAACGCTGTTGTAAGGCGGAGCACAATAATTCCTATTTTAATGCGCTCACTTTTTTCGTTAAAACGGCTTCACGTATCAAGGCCGACAGTCCTCTGCCACCGTTTCCGCGCCGCCGCCGCCGCCGCCGCCACTGCCGTCCCCGCTCCTCTGGTACCCCATTCGTCCGCGAGAGGGCGAGCGGCGCGCTGGGGTTGCGAATAGGTAGGGTTCCACGTTTTCGGTTTCTATTTTTTTCAAATTTCGGCGTACTTTTTTCGGTGTTTATTTTAAAGTTCAATTTTCGTTTTTTTTTGGCGTATATTATACCCACGAAAGTTTATCGGCTTTTTTCGGTGAATATAAAATAAACACCAACGGGCACCGGATCAGATTATCCTTGTAGCTCTGATATTTGTGATCACTCAAAGAATAATGGCACAGATACATTAAAAAAGAAATGGACACTTTATTTGGCAAATGTGTGCAACTGTGAAAGAAACACAAAAAAAATACAGAAGTTGGCAAACAAGTCAGATATGAAGCCTATGCCCAAAATCATGGAACTTCACCTCCTGTATATCAGGATTACGTGATCTTATTATAGTACACACACACATGTACTTTCCCAGGTTCTCCTCGTTGATCCGCACTCTTTTTTTTTTCCTGTTAATAGGGAATTGTAGTAGACCGTTTTTCTCCTCCGCTACGGTATCCGTGAGAAAAACGCCGCAGCTGCGCATGCGCGCCGCCAGTTTTGTCAGCATAGTTCAAGGTCTTATGGCGGATTACGGAGCGCTATCCGGGTGTTTAGCGGGCTACGGAAACGGTCTACTACAATTCCCCAATATCACACTGAGCTTCGAGAATGCCCTCTCAACGCTAACACTGGACACTGGCAGGCTGAGGAGCTGAAGCGCTGCTTGAGCCAAAATCGGCCGATCAACCAATGGTGACCGCCGAAAGAGACACGGTGCGACGTTTTGAAGCACAAAACAACATGCAGAGCTTGCATCAAGTCCGTCTTCCTTACAACGAGTTTTAAAACACGCTCGTACATCACGAAGTCACGGGGCATTTCGGACTTCACGTTCCGATTGATGATGCGCACATTAAACCAAAACGTCGTGATGGGACCCGTTTATCCCATACATCCCGACACGTTTCGATAGACACTGTCGTTCCACTTTTTCGCCACGACTCTGCGGTACGTCTGGGTCAAAGTGACCTTTTCCGGTTAAAACCGAATTTCCGAAAATGGATTCGGCGTACTTTTATCGGTTTTTATTGGTTTAAACCGAAAAATCCGAACCAAGTCAGCACGTCAGATATCCGTTTCAAACCAGCACTCTGCGTCTTTATTGACAGTTAAAGTAGACAAGAAAAAAATATGTACACTTATATGCCGTTTTATTAGGGTACTATAAAGTTCTTCAGAATCAGAGCGAACTCTTTGCTCTAAAGAATCGGCGACTGAGAACCGAGATCGCTTACCTTTTCGCGTGCGTTCTGAGGGAAGTTGTTCCCTCAGATGAACTGGGAGAGGGAAGTTGGTCCTCCAGATGGTTTGGAAGAGGGAAGTTGGTCCTTTAGTTGGTTTGAGAGAGGGTTGGGTCTCTAGATGGTTTGGAAGGTCCTCCACATGGCTTGGGAGAGGGAAGTAATGTCCTCCAGATGGTCTGGGAGAGTGAAGTAATGTCCTCCATATGGCTTGGGAGAGGGAACTTGGTCCTCCAGATTGTTTGGGAGAGGAAAGTTGACCCTCCAGATGGTTTGGGAGAGGGAAGTAATGTCCTCAAGATAGTTTGGGAGGGAAAAGTTGGTTCTCCAGATGGGTTTGGAGGGAAGTTGATCCTCCAGATGGTTTGGGAGAGGGAAATACTGTCCTCCAGATGGTGTGGGAGAGTTAAGTAATGTCTTCAAGATGGTTTGGGAAGGGAAGGTGGTCCTCCAGATGGGTTCAACGAGGAAAGTAATGTCCTCCAGATGGTTTGGGAGAGGGGGGTTGGTAATCCATGTGGTTTGGGAGAGGGAAGTTGGTTTTACAGATGGCTTGGAAGAGAGAATATATGTCTTACAGATGGTTTGGAAGAGGGACGTAATGTCCTCCAGACGGTTTGGGAGACTGAAGTGATGTCCTCCAGATGGTGTGTGAGAGAGAAGTTGGTCCTCCAGATGGTTTGGAAGAGGGAAAGCAATGTTCCCCAGATGGTTAGGAAAAGGGAAGTTGGTCCGCCAGATGATTTGGGGGAGGGAAGTTCATCGTCAAGATGGTTTGGGAGAGGGAAGTTTTTCCTTCAGATACTTTGGGAAAGCAAATTCGGACCTCCAGATGGTTTGGGTGAGGGAAGTAATGTAATCCAGATGGTTTGAGAGATGGAAGTAATGTCCTCCAGACGGTTTGGGAGACGGAAGTAAGGTCCTCCAGATGGTTTGGGAGAGGGACGCAATGTTCCCCAGATGGTTAGGGAGGGTGAAGTTGGTCCGCCAGATGATTTGGGGGAAGGAAGTTCCTCGTCAAGATGGTTTGGGAGAGGGAAGTTTTTCCTTCAGATAATTTGGGAGAGGAAATTCGGTCCTCCAGATGGTTTGGGTGAGGGAATTAATGTCATCTAGATGGTTTGGGAGATGAAAGTAAGTCATTCAGATGGTTTGGGAGACGGAAGTAATGTCCTCCAGATGGTTTGCGAGAGCGAAGTTGGTCCCAGATGGTTTTGGAGAGGAAAGTAATGTCCTCCAGATGGTCTGGGAGAAGGAAGTAATGTCCTCCAGATGGTTTGGGGAGAGGGAATTAATGTCCTCCAGATGGTTTGGGACAAAGAAGTTAGGTCTTCCAGATGGGTTCGGAGGGAAGTTGGTCCTCCAGATGGTTTCGAGAAAGGGACGTACTGTCCTCCAAATGGTTTGGGAGAGAGATGTAATATCCTCAAGATGGTTTGGGAGAGGGCATGTTGGTCCTCCAGATGGTGTAAGAGAGAGAAGTTGGTCCTCCAGGTGGTTTGGGAAAGGGAAGTTTGTCATCTAGATGGTTTTGGAGAGGGAAGTAATGGCCTCGAGATGTTTTGAGAGAGGGAAGTTATGTCACCCAGATGATTTGGAAAAGGGTAGCTGGGTCTCCAGATGGTTTGAGAGATGGAAGTTTGTCCTGGAGACGGAAGTAATGTCTTCCAGATGGTCTGGGGGAGGGAAGTTGGTCCTCCAGATGGTTTGTGAGATGGATGTTCGTCCTCCAGATTGTATGGGAGAGGAAGTAATGTCCTCCAGATAACTTGAGAGAGAAAAGTAATTTTCTCTCGATGGTTTGGGAGAGGGAAGTAATGTCGTCCAGGTGGTTTGGGAGAGGGAATTCGAATTACCATGTCTTGTTGAACTCGTGGTTGCATCATTGTTTCTGGCGGTCAGCAGCTAGTTAAATACAATAGGCTATTGCCCAATCATCCTTGTTGGAATTTTAGTTGTTAGGGTTTTACATATATCATGATGTGTTTCTTTCCATAATATAAAATACAGTGCAGTCTAAATATTTGTGCTACGTGCCACTTTGGCCAGGCTGAATCTGACATGGACGGCAAGGATCCTAACGTGAGTTCACTGAAATGAGAGTCTGTATTGTCTGCTGTTCCGATGTTCGTGCTTCATGGCAGCCATACAATAAATGTTATGGGATAAAACCTGCCTTGGACTTGAAGTGTGTTGATGAAAGGTTGCCTTATATATCAGGAATGTTATCAAAACTTTTATTTATTTGTTTTATTAATTATTTTGAGGATGCTGTTAGCTAATAGGTTATTACAGGGAGTAACTTCGTGCAGCACACTTGTCTAAAAGCTATTCCATATTTGCGGCTGAGCTTCCTGTTGTAGGATATTCTGTTTTCTTTTTGCATTGTATTCCAAACCTTAAACTTTCAAATTACTTCAATAATATTTAGTCGCTGACAATTTGATGTCAGCTTCTGTTATCAACCTGTGACATTTGATTGTGTGTGCCAGACACACCACAACAATTTAATAAAATAGCTTGATTATTATGTTCGGTTCCTGCATTGCTAGGATATAAGGATCCCAGCCATTACATTCCCCCAGTACGTAATGTAATATTCATAACTTTGTCTTACTCTTTGTTTTATTTATTTTAACAATTTTATGAACACTTACGTTATTGTCATTAACTTATCAATTAATTGAAAAAAAATGTCAACTATAAATCAGAAATTCATCATTGGTACACAGTCCTACTCTGTACTACTTTTTGTGCGGAATGTCAGGCAAAGTTTAGTAAACATTTTTGAAAATGCTGATATTTCATAGCAGCATTTTTGTCGTCATTATATTCAATGTCTTTTATATAAGCACGAAGTTTTGTAAGAAAGTGCTTATCCTGAATTAAGCCGCGTCACTGTTATACTGTAGCGTGTGACTTATGCGTATGTTCTCAGCAAAATGAATGGACCCATTAAAAAAAGTGGAACCATTTGCTTTGCTCTTAGTTTTGGTTTGTTTCGGGTAACCGTAAAACATGGATGTTGATGTCTAAAACAGTCAAATTGACATTTTACGCAGGGCTGGCTTGCCTGACTCAGTTTGGTTGGCAGCATGCAATCTATCTAGACAACTAGAGAACTGCACAACATGAGCGTGGGAGTGATGCCCGCCCTGAACTTCCTTAAGGATGGGGGCCACGGGGAGTGGCAGCAGCCCCCAAAAGTGAGCACCATGGCAGTTTGGTCATTCAGTGAAACCCTAGTACAAATAATAAAAAAAAGAAATTGATTAACAGATGCGTTACTAAAAACAGAATGTAAATGGCATGGACAAGGAGGCAGAAATAGATACACCATAGCTCTGTGGGCTGTTCGTCTACTCTCTTCCTGTGTCCTTCGCGCTGTTTCATTTCAGTAATGGTCTATCAACTAGTTCAATCAACACTACTAGTCAACAAAAGTATGCTCCTATTGAGTTTCATGCCCTGCTAAAAAATGTCCATTCGGTCCAATTGGTTTCTGACAATTGGAACCATTGGGGAAAACTGTTTGTGATTTCGGACTCCTCATTGAAAAAATCCCAATTCGTTCCAATTGTCGAAACCCAATTGAGCATTGCCAATTTGAACCAATTGGGGAAACCGTTTGTGATAACTGGGCAATGACACACTAGTAGATGATTTTCTTAGATTTTTATTGAAATTAAGAAATTCACTCATTCGGCCTCCTCTTGCTTGGCCGTCGTCCTGTTGTTCAGGCGTTGCCCAGTTGGTTCGGAAGTTTCCTCCTGGTCCAGGTTTTCCTCTGCAGCTTTCCTAGGAGCACCAATATAGGTTAAAGTACTACATGGCCCATATAAGTCTTCATATTTAGCTTGCGATAAGGTACAATGACGTTTTCCCCTCATAAAACATGACTGCTTATTTATTTAGAAATCAATTGTTCGATGCTGCAGCAAAAGGCGGCCAAAGCCACCCGACAAGGCGTTGCAGGCGGCATTTCGGACTGGTCAGAAATATGGATCCACTAAAAATCTATATTGCTTGAAGGAGAGCATTCAGCAATATGTGCAGTACATCCACAATCGATGGGCAAATTCTGGTTTAAGATAATTAGGAGCATGTATTTTTACGTTACAAAGAAAAAAAAACTGTGACCATGTTGACTAAGTTCGATTCCATACTTCAGATACTCAACTACTAGCTGTTTCCTATGAGCCACTGAGGCAGTTTCTACTGCAAGGGGTTAGGACAGTTCATATGCTGTAACTATACATATACTGCATAGTTGCAAGCTTGCAGCATTTACAACATAGTTCATATACTGCATAGTTATAGCGGTTTGAGAGACAAATTCCTGGTGTGTCCTCTATTTTAATAAAGTTCTCCAGTGATAGCTTTAGCTCCAGCTCTAAAGCAACATTCAGTTTTACAAAAACAACTTTCCAATGTCTTTCCGCGATAAAAGAGAATAGTGTTTTTCTCACCGCAAAAGTATACGGATCGTGACTTGCTCAAACTTCGCCAGATACGTAACCCTAGCCTTTGGTGCAACATGCCAAAGTTTTGGAACATAGAGTGATTTGATTAAAAAATTAGAAGCAATTTTCTGAAAATTTCAATGACCAACGTGTTGCATTCCGGTAGCGTCTCTTTGCTAAAACGTCAATCGTTCATGTAATATAGACCCCAAAATTTCAGGACCTGGTTATTTAGCGAATTTTGGAGACACTAAACCTCAATTCCTCATTAAAAATTTTGGAGCAATCGCTTCATAAGTGTTCAATCAGACAACTCTAAATTTGTGGCAAGTCAGTGCTTTCAAAAATCTATAATATGTTTTAAGTTTTTTTTTTTTTTTTTTTTTACACTGGCACTTGAATAAACTGGGTAGACTTTCGAACTGAAAGCTCGGAAAATTCTCTTCTGCAAAGTTACATGCGTTCAGGCCACTACCGTGTACTGACCATAAAGCTAAAGGTGTCTCGGCATATTTATTAATCCAAAATCGCCGATTTGCAATGCAGCAAGCACCAAGAAAAGCACCAAGAAAAGAAACAAAGAAGTGTCCTTACCTTGACCCCATAACCGTTTGCTATCCATCCTTCGCGCTCCAACGAAGTGGCAGGCCCAATGAAGTAATGATCACCGCACTATTCAGCACTCACAGCAATAAAACAACAGATCTTTCTTAAATTAACCATGCCACAGATGCCGACGTGCCATCAGTGCGATTGGTGCCATTAGAGCACTAGCATTAGCTCCTTTGGAGCAGAGCAGCGCAATCTAGAACGCCATCTCTCGGCGACTAGTGGCGAACGCCCGGAGGTTCCGACTCCGGTCACAAATGCATGGGGAACGTGAGAAAATCGCTGTTTCTTGATTATTTTGGGGATGTACGGAACGACAATAGTTTTTGACATAATAAAGGAACAGTTTGCAATAATTTGCGCTAAGTTGTGTGCCTTGTAATATCGTAATTTGTTTTAAAAATTGCCTGAGCGGTATCATGCAGCAGACACGCGGCGACGTCACACCGTTCACGTGACCCGCTCCAACCAATCCATAAACTTCATCTCCGCTGCGTAAAACAATCGTCTGCTTCAAACGCCATTCCCTTGGAAATCGCCTACTCAAATATTTCACACGCATCCAATATTATTAAAACTTTGATAAAGTGTTTAGTGCTTTACCAGATTCACGACAGACTAGTTTCGAAAAGTGTGAACTTGGCGTTTATTTTTTAATCAGCCGTGTAGATTCGATCTCCATCTATTCTACCATAGGGCGGGCCGCTTCCTGGAACCCTGAGTACCACGTGACTCGCGCCGAGCTGCTCTGTCGGCCATGTTGTCGGCGAAACACGCGGATCAAAGGATTGCGCTACTCTGCTCCGTAGGAGCTATATACCTCTAGGTGCCATGTGCGTGCTCGCCGCCATCTTGCCCAGTGTGTACAGACGCTTCCGACTATTCCCACCAATTTTAGCAAAACTAAAAAAAAAATTACACCGGGATTTTTAGAAAAAAAAATCCTGACATATTTAATTTACATGCGCAAGTTTTCCTCATTTTGAGATTTAATAAAAATTAGGTGCAAGTGCTATTAATTGGGACACCCCATAATTGGGTTGAATTCCAATAAAATTATTTACCATTGCAACTTATTTATTTCTATCGGTTTTGGGATTATTAAATACTCAATGAAAATACGATTACGATTGGTACCCATTGACCTTCTAATTGCACCCAATGGTTATTTTAGCTGGGCTGCCAAAAACAAAATAAGTACAATGTTTTCTCATGACGACTTTAATCAAAACATTACCCAATTTAAAGTAATCGCGCGTTTTACAAGCCTATTTTAATATGCAGTGCAAGCTACACCTGTTCAGTGAAAAGAAAGGAGAAAAGATAGGTGAAGCCACTTGAAATTACAAGTGGGACATCTGAACCAAAGTGGGACCATTTCAACTGGACCAGTTGGATCAGTTTGACTACTTAGAATAAAGTGGGATGACTTTCAAAACCATTTTAAACTTTCATTTAGGTTAAAATAACCAATGAAAGATAACTGAGGGTACAATTGTGTATCAGGTGCCAAATGAAAAGTACAGTTTGAGTTGGGATAATCAAGTGGACATTTTCGTCACAATTGGCATAACCAATTGTTTATCTTAATGCCAGTTGGATTCAACTAGTTACAATTGGTGCCAACTGAACTTGTAATTGGTACCAATTGGCACAACCAATTGTTTACTTAATGCCAATTGGATCCAACTAGTTACTATTGGTATCAATTGAACTTCCAATTGGAACCAACTGGCACAACCAATTGTTTACTTACTGCCAATTGGATTCAACTAATTACAATTGGTATTAATTGAATTTCCAATTGGAACCAACTGGCACAACCAATTGTTTACTTATTGCCAATTGGATCCAACTAGTTACAATTGGAACCAGTTGGAAACAACTGGTACCAATTGAAATTCCAATGGTTCTCAATGTTTATTTTTAACTGGGGTACATATCTGTGTGCTTGCATGGATTGGCGAACGTTGATCGTGCTCGTACCTCGAAGTGTAAATCATACAGAAATTTATTAACGGACAAAAACGAGGGTGCAAGCTAGCTGCTGCAGGTTAAAAAGGGGGAATTTACCCGAGTCTAGGATTCTGTGAGGGATGACACAAACGGAGAGAAATCTCAAACGTAACTGAATTTTAATGAACCGAAAAATAAATAGGCAGTCCAAAAAATGAAATATGGGGAGAAACGAAGGTACCCTTTTCAACAATGGCTAACCACTCTGCAAAGGAAATTCTTTCCAGGACCTTACAGCCTTCTACGGCACACAACCCCTAACATAACCAAGGGCAGGAAACACAAAAAAAGCAACCTTATAACCTCTGGGTAAATGTAATTAAAGAAACAACAAGGAATTCCCTCGAGCTTCCAACCTAGGGAGTACACAACATTGTTTCCAAAAACAGAAGGACATCAAACCTGTTTCTAAGGGGAAAAAAATGGAGGTCAAGAAACGTTTTTTACTCGGAATAAAAATACGTTTACAAGCTTTATTATTGCTATTGATTCCTTCGGTTTACGATTGTGGTCATTCCCTTTGGTCACAACAAATTCTGTAGTGTAGAGTTTCAATGGCACACAAGTATTATCGAAAACAATTGTCAAGGTGCAGGCGAGCTGGTGTATGTTGATCATGAGGTTAAAATTCTGAGGCTGGGAAGGAAACTTGAAAGAAAAAGTCTAAGAAGTCACAGAAATAAAGGGACAAACAAACGTCTCAAACTCAGCTAACAAATTTTATTGCGTCTACAGCTTTTAAAACCACCTCCCAAGGTCCCCGCCAACGCACACCAGTACGCTTCTCCCTTTCCAGTACAACCACAAAGAAGACCTTCTATACCGCAAGAGTTCATCATTGTACTCTGTAAGGACGTTCTGAACAAAACTCAAAAGAACAATAGCAAACGTCCAAAACCTAATCCAGAACCGCCGCACGCTTCATACAATGTCGGAAAAGACAAGCGCCGAAAGACTAGGACAAAGTAAGGAAACGACGACACAAGCCGCACTCGCAACTGAAGTTTTATTTTTGGAAAAACATAGTCTTATATACACTTTAAAACACCCCACGTCACTTTCCACGTGCCCACTCTTTATCTAAGAATAAACGCTCTTTATCTGTCAGGGTCACGGAAGGTTCGCTTATGCACTTATCTGCACCCTTCTCCTTTATTGCATACGCCTCATGAATTCCCCTGGTAATCTTTTTGCTGTATCGCCCCAGGATTGCCTTGTCATTGAAAACTGGTGTGCACTCACATCGGTTGCAATTCACAGCCAGGTGCCCAGAAAGTGACTGTTTTAAGGGAGCAGCGTGCTCTCTCGCGCGATCATTTACACAACACCCAGTTTGGCCTACGTAAGACCCACCGCAGGAAAGCGGAATGTCAAACACAACACCGGTCTGACATTCCACGAACTTATTCCGGTGTTTTTTCTTACACTCGTCACTCTTCCCTTCAGGATCATTGATTTTCCTGCATAACGCAGATAGCGTTTTAGGGGCTGAAAAGACGACAGGAACGTCGTAACGTTCCGCTACCTTTTTCAAGTTATGAGATACCGCGTGAATATAAGGTATTACAGCGGTTCTTTTTTTTTTTTGGCGTTCATGAACGTTTTTTTTCCGCACCGCTAATTTTTTTTTAAGGCCGTCTGCAGCTTCAACAATCGATCTCAGCGGAAAACCCGCACTTGCGAGCCGATCTACCTGTAGAAGGAAGCTCCTTCCCATTTCCTCAGGACAGGATTTTTTCAGAGCGGCTCCGAGGCACGAAGAGGCAATACCTCTTTTAACTAACTTGGAGTGAGCAGAATTAAAAGGGAGTACACCTTTCTTGGCGCGAGGCTCATAAGCCCAGCGCACATGTTCATCTAAGAATTTTAGTTTTAAATCCAAAAATTGTAACGAGCCCTCCGTGGTCCTCTCATGAGTGAATTTTAACCCATGAGAGCAGGACGTGAACGTGCCGATTACGTCAGCCACCTTATCCGTAAGCTTGTTCCCTGGGAGGGCGATGACCAAGTAATCATCGACATACCTGTATTTTTTAAAACGGCCATCACCTCCGAGCCTCTCAAGAATAGCTTAGTCGCAGTGTGCTAAAAAAATGTCGCACAGAATAGGCGCAACCCGCGAACCAATGCAGATGCTCTCTTTTTGCAAAAACACCTCTCCACCAAAGGAGACATAGATGTGGTCAAGATAGAAAGATAAAAGTTCAACAAAACCGTCTACACTCATACCGCAAGTGCAGAGCCGGATTAAGGCATTTCGGGGCCCTGGGCTAAGGACGCTTCAGGGGCCCTAATGATGATGATGATGGCGACAATGATGATGATAATGATGTCTGGTTAAGGCAATGAACCTGGGAAATACTGCAGTTTCCTTTATTTTTTAATCAATAGAAAGTAGTCTATATTTTTCATTGTCATCGACACATTCATTACAGCTCGGATTTGATTATCGTCTAAGGGATAACTTCGTAAGCAGTGATAAAGTGCAGGCGAGCTGGTACTTATTCGACATCTTGGAAACCCTGAGATGGGGAACAATCGAAACAAAACAAGTTATCGTTCCCCGTCTCAGGGTTTCCAAGATGTGGGATAACTTGTTTTGTTTCGATTGTCAACAATGATCGCTCCGCCACGTAGGCATAGACCGAAGTGCAGAACAAAACCTTTTCCATGAGAAACATATTTTATTCAAACAATCACGCTCGAATTTGAATGAAAGTGCAAAAGGGTACCGCAAATATACATTAACAATATTTACAATGCAGATTTTAGCTATACAATGCGTACATATCGCATATTATACACTACGCAATGATATCTAAGATTTGTCAATTTCTCTACGTTGCAAATGAACGCAAAGGGCCATCATGTTGGACCGTTTTATATGTCTCCGTGCAATACAATGAAAGAGAGAATAAACAGCAGTGTTTGTCACGGGTGTCTTAAATACAACAAATATTAACACAACTAACAAAAATTTGAATGCGAACTAACTTTACATTCAAAACGGCATCTTGCGACTCTTCAAGCTTGAAAATTCAGATATCATCTCGTCGAAAGATATCTGCCGCAATATATCCCTTTCGATAGACAAGATAGCTAGAGAATTCAACTTTTCCTCGCTGAGAGTGGAGCGAAGACAATTCTTAATCAAGTACAACTTCGAAAATGACCGTTCGCTCTCGCAATTCGATACAGGAATACACAGGTATATCCTAAGGGCGATGGAAACATTGGGGAAAACGCTTACAATGTCTCGTTCCTGCGGAAGTTGCAAAAGTCCTCGTGCACTTGTATCCTGTAAAACGCAACTCTTCAGATAGTGCGAGAACTGAACGACTTCAGTGGAAAAGGTCGACTCGAGATCCTCCTTGTAGGTTTCAGCGATCCCATCAGCTTGCTCTCTTAGTTCGTCTTCGCTTCCAGTTTCCCTAAGAAGTTTTAAAAACTGAAATCTTTCACAGAGATCGGTATACGCGGCTTTCCGAGTCCTCAACGCTGAGCTCAGGTTATCGAGAATTACGTAAAACGTGTCTACCTCGAACCTTCTGCTACCATGTGCCCTCGCATCCTCCTCCACTGCCGTGAGTTGCCTTGAGGTGTCTCGAGTGAGCTTACCTTGGTAACACTGCTCTACGCTTAGTGCCATTGCCTTCTCCTCGAAAGCTTCAAATTTAGGCCGGAGAGAACTCACGAACCCGTCAAGAGAGTTCAGGAGGTCAACAGCCGTTGATAGGTCTAAACCAAGTCTCTGAAGTGCGACACTGGTCTTGTCAAAACGCTCCAGGATCTCGTTCCAAAGCGTTGCCATAAACTCCGTTTCGAGCTTAGACAGCTTCTTGAGAAGAGACCGCGCTTCAATGCGAGTGTCGCAGGTCTCTTCTTTGTCGCTCATCATAGTCTGCAGACAATTTTGAATACGTCTGAAGTTGTTAACAATTTCTTTGCACGAATCAGCGTGCCTTGACCATCTCGTGTGAGATAGGCTTTTCAGGACAGATGGCTTTCCTCCCTGTTCTAGACTGTTGATAAAACATCTCCAGCGCTTTGGGGAGGCAGAAAAAAATACGTACAACTTCTGAGTAAGGATAAAAAACTTCACTGCCTCCATGCAACAGTCAACACTCCGAGTTCCTACTAGGTTTAAAGAGTGACCCGAGCATGGAACATAAACAGCGAGTTCGTTTTTCTCTTTTATCTGGGCTTGGAGACCCTTATACTTCCCCGCCATGTTGCTGGCATTGTCATACGACTGACCCCTGCAGTTACCAATTGAAATGCCGTTCGTATCAAGAAGGGATAGTACTGTGGCTGCCAGGTACTGCCCAGTGTGCGATTCAATTGGAACAAATCCAATGAACCTCTCGTGAATATTACCCAGCAAACAGTACCGAAGTACAACAGACAACTGGTCAACATGGGAAATGTCGGGAGTAGAATCCACAATCAGTGAGTAATATTTAGCACGTTGTACCTCCTCGACAACTCGTTTCCTTACGATCTGCGCCATCAAATCAACAAACTCGTCACAAATAGACTTCGAGAGATACGACGGGTGACCTTTTCCCTTGTTGCCATAGCGAGCGATGTGATCACTGAGAAAGGGGTCAAATTCCGCGATCACTTCAAGGATCCCTGAGAAATTCCCATTTCTAGGAGAATCGAACGCTTCTTCGCTGCCCCTAAATGCCAAGCCTCGCTCAGCGAGCAATCTAATAACTGCCATGACGCGCTTCAGTACTTCATTCCAGTAGGCGCGTTGGGTTACGAAGTGTTGAACTAACTCTTTGTCAATAGTGGCACGAGCAGTAGAGCGAGCTAGCCACGCAACAACAGCATTTCGATGGTAAATGCTGTCTTCGTGGGCTCTTGCCTTTTTTTTAGGCCTTTTCCAATCACAAAACCCATGCGTCGCAAAAGGACTATTTGAGGCGGCGAACAGTTTGCACATGAAACAATACACAGACCCGTTAGACTGAGAGTACAAGAGCCAGTGTCGCTCAAATACCTTCCCGTTAGCGGCCTTCCTCACAAAAAGTTGAGGAGACAGATATCGTTTCTGGCTCGTGTACTGTCTCTCTGAAGTGGGGTAATATTCCGATCGATTTTGAAAGTACTGCGGTCCTCTCTCGATACACGTGGTTCGAAATTTGTCAGGCGCAGTATCAGGCCACTTAGCTGGATCGCTTTCAACGCTGATGGATCCTACCTCGAGGGGTTGCGGAGACAAATCCACGCACTCGTCAGAATCGCTGGGCGGTGACGCAACTGTTCTTGCGACATCCTCACTTCCATGGACAGCGACCGGCTCCAGTACAGTTGCCCGCAGACAGTCTCCGACGCCTGTGGAACACTGTTCAGCACGCTATTGGAAGGGCTCCTGGACCTTGAGGCAATTTCCCGTGTCTGTGGTGGTGGGTTTCTGGGTGGTCCGTGGTGGCAGAGGCTCACGCGTCACAGGAAGGGGGCAGGGCAGAGGAGGTGAATCAGCTTCTTCACCAGTTCTTTTGGCATGGTCGGTGGATTGCTACACTTGGGAGTCAGCTTTTAGTTTCGGTGATCCCGATGGTAGAGGCTCATCCGAAGATGTCTTAGGGCTACTGGCTAAATATTTAGTCAGCTTTGGCAACTTTTCTGACTTTCTTCCCTCTCGAACTTCGTTTTTCTTTTAGCAGCTCCACTCAGATACTTGCGACCTGACATTTGGATTCCGACTTGGAAGGATTTGTCCCGCCGGAAAAACAAGGCCTCATCATATAGCGAGTTTTCGTAACTTTGAACAAAACGCTAAAATATGGTTGGTGCAGACGAACGAAGTGATATGATTGGCTATTTTCTACTCTCACTCTCTGGTTCAACAAAATCGGCCAATCAGCAACTGAAACGTAAAGTCCAGTAACTATAAGACCGTCATTCATAGGCTGTTCGAAGAGCTCCCTTTCTTTCTTTTATATCTGGGAATCCTGAAAATTACTACCATGTGCTGCTTTTTCTTGGGGGCTGATGATATCTCTACAGGCTTGTCATAGGCAGGGCTTTCAAGCTCATTGTTACGGACAAAACTGTCGCTTCCCTAAAAAATCGTGTATCGAAAAGGAATTACTCCGCGCCACCCGGACTCAGCATCTCGCGAAGTGGAACCATGTGTGCATCCTTCGGCGTAAACAATCGTGCGCTTGCCTAGAGGGCCACCATTGTTCGTAAAACTAACGCTCCAAAATAGCCTCAAAATACAAAAAAATTTACCATTCCCGTCTGGTTTCAACTAGGGAGCACTCCGACAAGACCACCGCGGAGGCGGCATGCAGCTTTGTTCCCTTCCCCAGCAGTGTCGAAGGCCGCACTTTCAAAGTGTAAGCGCTGCTCAAAAACACGTGTTTGCGCGCACGAGACACGAGCCCGAGTAGGGTGAAGGGGGAGGTGTTTATGACATTTCCCTTCCTGACAAAAAAAAAAAAAAAAAAGAGGAGCGAAAAACCCCAGATCGTGGGGCCCCTCGCGTGTTTTCTTCGTTTGCTCGAAGCCGCTTTCAAAAGAAAGCGGACAAGCACAAGGGGCCGGTCACCCACCCAAAGGGCCGGCTTTGTACAGGGATAGGAGTGTGCTACCCGAAGTGCGCGTTTGGCCTCGCTGACATCGCCATTATCTCTGTATATCCCTCTTCTCGAATGCTGCGGCAAAGCAACATCGCTTTCCGAAATATTTTTAGGTTTCGTTTTTTTTTTCTACGAGCTGCGTCAATCAACCTTCCGTCATGGGGCCCCCAGAGAGTCGAGGGCCCTGGGCTGCAGCCCCCTTAGCCCGTACCTTAATCCGGCCCTGGCAACAGGCCAAAGCGCGATTCTCGACAGCCCTCCGCCTGTACTTATGCAAGATTACTGTGATGACCAAGAGGAGCCCAAATGTGATGAGAAGGCGACCCCTGGTCGCCTCGAGCGACGAAAGGTCCTGCGTAATATGCGTTCTGAAGACGATGACCCTCTGCGAAACGGGTACACGGTCGGTGGGCTACAGGGCGTCTTCGAAGACTCCAAACCGGAACGGCCGTCTCCCCGACAGTCCGGGCTAAGTTCGAGAGATGTGCGCTCAAGACAGATGCAAAAAAAGAAGACGCCGACGATGGATCTTGCAGGCCATGCGCAACTGGACATCAAGCCGCAAGTGCCCATCTCTTATGGGACTGTGTGGAGCTCAGCCGGACGCGGGAAAATGCAATTCGAAAACTGCAACCCAAGCTGCGCCCGGGATGCTTTCGGAACTGGATACACCCGAGGGGCGCACCGCAGCACCGCAAAGCCATATTGGACTCGCTGCTTGACTTTGTCGCGACTGCAAACATCTAGGACTTCATCTGATGACAGACATTCCTGGCACCCCCTCTCTCTCCATACCCGAATCCCCCACCCCTTCTCTCTCCGATGTCTGCGGACAAGTTATTAGAAAGTGTCGTACACGCTTTATTTATTTTTGTCTTTCACAAAACATGTTTAATAAATTAAAGTGCTGTTACAGTATCAGCCACTCAGACTCTTTCTCCCATTGGTAAAAGAGAGCCAGGACATTGCGTCGCCACATCGCCAAGATAGCAACGTCAAAGATAAATACGTCGACAGCATTTTTATGATATATCATGATGCAGTTACAATGGAATCCGACAAATCCGTACATACGATACAAGTAAAGAGTGTCTCGCATATACAACAGAGAGTCGTGGAAGCGAGTAACCCTTTAAAATATCAGAATTATACACTCAAAAAATGAATGTAAAGGTGCACAACAGGCGGTGCAGCAAACCTTGAGTGTAGATTATTTTGCAAGTAATTTTAGCAATTGTTTTAAAGGGGTAGGGAAACGAAATTCCAGCGCTCATTTTCTAGCGTTAATGTGTTGCATGTTGCACCCTAACCTCAAAAACACCAGTCTTCCGTTGAAAGGCACAAGAAAAGTAATTTTAAAGCTAAATAAACGATCTTTCAATGTGCACCTGGTGGATGCATGCGGAGCATATTTGGGAGGTGATCTAGCAACGTTGTGGAACTCGCTACGTAGTCGTGACGTAGCAGATTCCTTCGGAGCAGCGCCGCTCTTTGGCATTTCAACATTTTCCTTCTAAGCTATCCTCCTCAACTCACAAATCACGTATTGAACCAAACAGTCCAAGAAGACGGAAAGGAGGGACTCCCCTCTCTCTCGGACCCTCGTCTGGGCACCCGGAAACAGCCATTCTCCCCCTAGAAGATTAGCCCGTCGCTCAAAACTCGGACAAAAGTTGCTTTTCCCACCCCGTTCACCCCTCAGCTGACAGTGCTGTGGAAGCTACGTGCTCCTTGGGCCAGCCACACGCTCGTCACCCCACGGGTACTTCGAACGGCTCGGTTGTAACGCGTTGACGTTATTTACACCACCACAACGCTGACAACGCCACCAAGGGCAAAGCTCATAACCCCGCCAGCCTTGCTACGTCACGAATGCAGGGAATCTTTTCTTTCTTTTTCTTTGCGCCGGATTTCCCATGACGCATCGCGCTCTCCGTTCGCTTCTCTTCGGGCGCTCGCTCGAGTGCACCGTTTGGAACGAAAAATGTAGCCAGTCGTTCAAAATACATACGTGCGATTATCATTTACGGTTATTATCCATCATGCTTGACTCCTTTCCGAACGAAATTTGAATATTTCAATTTTTGTTTCCGTACCCCTTTAAGTCAAAAGTAACTTATGGTAAAACTGAAGAAGTAAAACACATTATACGCTCCCTACCTTAACATATTTTTATAGATGTTGACAATGAGGCTTCTCGTTTTGCTAACACAAAAAGCCTTTTCTCATCGGGTACTGGTAGCTCACTCGTTGTAAACTATTGTCTCGACAGCTGATGTAAGGTATCGATCACCATTATACGTAGGTGATATAATGCACATTCCTACAGAAAGCACGTCTTACCATTGGCCCTGCAGTGAATGAGGCACATTTGTTGCGGTGTGTAGTCCTTGCCGGTACCCTGGCAGCCTACGAAACCGAACTGAAGGCAGATGGATCCCTGGCAGTCGCCACCTAGGCACACCTGTGTGCCGTTGTTGCACAGTGTGAGGTCAGGCTTCTGCGGTGGCTTTGGGCACTTGGCCGCTACGCCAGTGGATCGGACGAGGCAGTTAAGGTCTCAATGTATTAGAATAAGGATTGTGCCACCGGCTAAACAAAACAAGCAAAGAGAATGCACCGAGGTCCTGAGCTTTTTACAGCGAAGCTGGTTATGGCTTGTGTTCCATTGATTTTTCGTGTGCGTCAACGAAAGCTTAGGTCCCAAATTTGATGCAAAGTCGCTTCATTCTCTGCAAAAGCTTATATGTCTCATCACTTGGATACGAAGTTTCAGTATATTAGTTATCAATAGGCACGATTTTCAAGATCAGTAAAGACTCTCAAGTAGATAATATAGGTTTCTCTAAAATTTGCCGATCTGCGACCCGCGTCGGCCATGTTTACGCTTGCGCCCTCTTCGCCCTCTCTTGTCGTCGTTCCAAGCCCCCGCTTGCGCGCCTAGTTTCCTTTCGTTCCGCTCTCCCGGGGTGGCGGTCCCATCGCGTGTGTCTATTTTCCGCCGGGTGGCGGTCCCGTCGCGCGCGTCTAGTTTCTTCCGGCTCCTCGGAGCGGGTCAGTGTCATGTGCTAAACAGCTTCGCTGGTCGTCCACGTTCACAGAGTAAAATGGCTCATAATGTTTTTTTTTGTGTATTTTTTCATTTCTATGCGCGATTGATTACACCAGCGATAGCCATCGCAGAATGAGAGACGAGCTCCATGACGATGCACTTTTGATGCTGCCTGATTGGCTCCACGGATCGTAAGTTCGGCAGCGGTCAGACCAAATGTGAAACGGGTTTTTTGATTGTGCTTTTGTGAATTGAAGCGATTGGTTCGATGCAAACGATAGTCTAATAAAGGCAGGGCGTGGCTTAACATGTTCACACTCGTTGCTTCGTGATTGGTCCTTCGGCATTCTTATTGGTTAATGCCACAGTCCGATTGGCTGGATCGAAAATGAGATGCTCGGGAATCGCTACGCCCCCCGTTTCTTAAACATAAAATAAAAAAGTACCTCAATTCGAAAAAAAAAATGAAAGCCGTTTACAACTCCCTGTGACACCGAATTAGAGCGCGGCCCTTGAGGAGGAGGAGGGAAGGGTACTGAGGGGAAAAGTATGCCCCTCGTCCCTCCTTCTCACCTTATCATCCTGCCTGCTACTCCTCCCTCCGAGCGGCGTCGGCGTCGCTGTCGCCGTCAGCGGAACCGTGAGGTCACGTGACGTCACGAAGTCGCGTCACCTCACGGGGTCACGTGACCTCACAGGGGTCACGTGACGTCACCGACGGCGACGCTGGTGCTGCTCAAGCCGGAAACGGGCGCCTAAGAGCTGCGCTCTAAAAAAAAAACTAACATTTTTTATGCCGGCGCTTAAAAGATTTTGTTTCAAGTTTTCTTTTGATATTAGTAGTAGGAGCGTCGTAGTCGCCAATTAAAATTTTGACGTAGCCTCCACCTGTTGCGCCGAGCACAGGAGAGCGCGACACGAAAACTTAAATCGGAATTTTTAGAGCTCTTGGCCGCTCCTTCCCGTGCTCGCGGCGTAGCCGTCGGCGTAACCGCGCGCGTTGCATTATGGCACGTCACAGACATATACACCAATTCAGTTCCCCGCTGAATTTAGCGGCGAAGATGACGTCACATGACTTCGTGTCGCGTCACCTATGACAAATTCAGTTTCCCCGCTAAATGTAGCGGGGAACTGAATTGGTGCTGAGGTCACATGACACCAATTTTCCTGCTAAATCTAGACCAGAAACGGAATTTGTTCATAGGTGACGTGACACGAAGTCAAGTGACCTCATTTTTCTTGCTAAATTTAGCGGAGAATTGAATTGCTATTGAGGTCACGTGGCGTCAATTTGCCAGCTAAATTTAGCGGGGAAACTGTGGGAGGAGGGGAGATTATGAAGGAGGAGAAGCAGGACGACGAGGAGGGCAGGGGGAGGGGAGCAAGAGAAGGGGAGGAGGAGAGGAGAGGAGTAGGAGGTGTTAAGAATGGAACCTTCGGCGACCTTCTTCCGAGTTTCAACGCTGCGGAAACGAGTCACGACGTGTTCAGGACCGTCACCCGCCTGTCTGCCTGCCCGAAACGAGTCTCAACGCGTCCGTGATGTCAACGGGACGTGTGTGTGTGCGTGTGGGTTCGTGCGCTCCGGAAAGGGAGAGAGGCATGACCTAACTGCGGAGAACTTTGGCTACATCGCGCTTGAAAGGGAGAGAGGCAGGATTTAACTGCGGAGAACCATGGCTACGACGCACTTCTGGCTACGACGCGGCGGACTTTGCTGCAACGGACTTGGCGGCGGTTTGCTACGTTGCACCTGCTGCCCTGGCGGAGAGTGAGGGAGAAAACGGACCCTATATAAGGCGGAGCGTGAGGCTGCTCTGTTGTTCTCTCGGATTTGACGACTGTATCGCAACCATGTAATTAAACCGTTCGTTACGTTACCAATTCTCCCACCTCCACTGGACCCATGGGTTCTTTACTTCGGGGAATGGTCGTCGTCACGAGCCAGGAAGTCTCCGGACGTGCGGCTTAAACCCCGCCTCGAACAGAGGGGAAAAGGAGGAGGGGAGGAGGATAGGAGAGAGGAGGAGGACACTGAAGAGGAGCAGGGGACGATATGGAGAGAAAGGACGGGAGGGTACGCAGGAGGAGGAGGGGAGGGCGCGGAGAAGGAGGGGAGGGTATGAAGTAGCTCCCCTCCTCCTTCTTCACACCCTGCCTTCCGTACCCTCCCCTCCTCCTCCCCAAGAGCTGTGCTCTAATTTCGCATTACAGAGAGTCGTAAACGCTTTTCAATTTTTTTTTTAAAGAGCTTCGGCTTCTCTTTTAAGCTGTTAGTCAGTGATCAAGGATGTGACTGTAAACCGGTTGGCTTTCATTTTGAGTTAAGTCTTATAGAAACGCTTCATTGAGTCCTCAAATTTCGCTTAAAGGATATCTGCAGTACGCCACCTTATGACACTCGCCCTCGGGCGCACAACGGCGCGTTGTGTTGATGAAGCGGCAGGACTTGTCACAGCAACTCCCCGCAGAGGGACTGCAACAATCGTAAAACACAAAACGATGCCAAAAATAGAACATAATGAAGAAACTGAGAAGTCTAAGCAAAGTGAATAATATCATGCACACCACTCACCACCTGTTTGCTCATGCAAGTACAAGATTCGTTCAATGAGAATACGCCGGTTTATATATATATATATATATATATATATATGCATTTATTTGCGACCAAAATGAAAGAGTACGCCGGTGAAATTTTCGCACCCTTGGCAACAAAGCGTGTGCATTTATCGTAAAGTTTCTATTTTTGGTATTGGTGCCATGCAGCATAATCATTGGCAGATACTTGAGCTTGGATCTTGGTTTGGTCAACAACATTTTAATTATGACAAAAACGTGCAAGAAATAAAGCAAGCCCTAGAATCAAAACAGACGCTCACAACCGGCACACGTTAGGCTCAATTTTATATTATCAATTGAATGAGAAATCCTACAATGTCTGAATCATAGTACAAGATTGTCTCTTCGACAATCTCCCCCATAGCATAGTCAACATAATTTTATAATAAACCTATATTTCCTTCGCTTAGAAAAAAAAAACAAGCACTCTTTGAGAACCTGCTGTACCTTAGAAACTTTTGTGATTACGAAGCCTCAGGTTAAGGGGAGGTATACTTTTTTAATGTACCTCATAGATTGCGCTGAAACTTGCATAGCATGTTAACAACGCTAACTTGGGAGGGTTGGCCAAATGTCACCATACCAGAATGTATTTGTGTGAAGTTACAGTACAGCCTGTCTGAAAAGGAAGACTATCAGTAGCACCGTTTTAAAAAGAATAAAAAATATCATTTTGAAATACAGAAAAGTTGAATTTTTTGCATGGATGAAATTATAAGTAAGGAGTGAGCACAATAAGGCGTTTTCAAATACTTTCTCATGGCTGAAGCTCTCTTTTATTACTTTCTCAAAAATATAACTTGTTCATAATGAATACAATAAAAAATAATAAAAACCGAGTGCCTTACTCAATTATCTAGTAACGTTTACCCCCCAAACATATTACTTGAAGTTTATGGGCAATAAACTAAACACATTTAGGATTTTAAAACGAAAATATGCTCAAAACGCAAACTCTAGAAAAACGCATTCGAAAGTTCAAAGAAACTTCTTCTCAATGCGGTGGACGCCATATGACCTAACACGCTCCAGGAGCAGAAGTGAGTTCTTTCTGTTCACGGTCCGGCACATTGCGGACACAGTAGAGCTCGTATACTGAATTCTCGACGCACAAGACGTTGAGGAAACCTGTGAGCTCATCGAGGTCGCAGCTGTCAGCTAGGGCTAGCGGCGGCTTTTCGGGTGCACTTCTGGCTTCAACGTCGCTATCAACCTGTTCTCTTTCCGGATATCAGTGACAGCCAAAGATCTCACAAGCTTCTATGGTCCCGCGCGGTCTGTATCCCCGAGCGCGTGATGCGATGGGAGTCGGGGACACCGAACGACTCGGAGACGGCGGTGCGATGGTTTTCCAAAGTTGACTACCTCCAACGACTCTTGGTTTCCCATGCTTGCGCTTCCCAGCACCGGACGTAAACGACTTCCTACCGACAGCCACCGACCTCGTAGCTAGTGGCCTCGAGGTCGACCTAGAGGTGGCGCTACTGTCGCGCTATCACCAGCATCCTCGAAGTGGGGATAGAAGTATGGCCACCCCATAGGCTGCACGCGCTCGCGGGCGAGACGCTGTAGATCTGTGCGTTTATTTTCTCGCATAATATCGGTAGCAAACTAATTTTAGCGGGAAATGGTGTAGTACTGTTCGGTGCTTCAGTGAAGTTCGAATTGTGTTACTAGCGTACGGCCCGATTTTAAATAATCGCTTGTTTGGATGCGTCGTCGGCCCTCGGCAGACGTTGGGAAGCGTGGATCCCCACGACCGATGCCTGTTTCCGGGTGAACTGCTCTATTTATGTTAAATATATTTTCTTTGAAAAGAGATGTATCGGTTCACTAGCGTTTAAATTCTACAAAACAAGGGATTCCAAGCCGGATACTTACATAACACTGGTACTGTGGGTTGTGGAATCGCAGGTTCTCTGCTTTCGCTGGCTTTTAGCTTCCGCAGTAGTATAAAAAAAATGAAAGACGTTTACAACTCCCTTTAATGCCGAATTAGAGCGCAGCTGTTGAGGAGGAAGAGGGGAGGGTACGGAGGGGAGAGTATGCCCCTCTTCCCCCTCCTCCTATCTTTGTCCCCTACCATTTAGCGGAAATGTTTTGCTACATTTCCCGTTAAATTCAGCTCATAAATTACCTGCTAAATTTGGCGGGAAATGTTTTCCGCTAAATATAGCGGGAAAATGTTTTCGCTAAATTTACCAGGGAAAATTTTGCGGTAAATTTAGGGAGAATTGTTTCCGCTAAATTTAACGAGGAGATTTGTCCGCTAAATTTAGCGTGGAAATTTTTTCTCTAAATTTGCGGGAAATTTTTTCCGCTAAATTTAGCGGAAAACATTTTCTGCTAAATTTAATGGCGAAAATTTTCTGCTAAACTTAATGGGGAAAATTTTCCGCTAACTTTCGCGGTGAATTATTTTCTGCTAAATTTAAGGGGGAAATGTTCCCGCTAAATTTAGCGTGGAATTCTTCTGCTAAATGCAGCGGGGAAATTTTTCCGCTAAATTAAGCGGGGAATTTTTCCGCTAAAGTTAGTGGGGAATTTTTTCCGCTAAATTTAGCGGAAAAATTTTATCCTCCACCACCTCCTCCTCCTCCCTCATGGCCATCGTGACGTCACTCGTGACCCTCGTGACGTCAAACGTTACGTCACGTGTGATCAGGGGCGGATGCAGGAATTTCCTGAGAGGGGGGGGGGGGGGGTCAGGTGTTGGTCAGGGTACCATTTGTTTAGGAACCCCCTCCCCCTCTCCCTCGTTTCACGCCCTAAATTTTACACATGCAGAAATCAAGAGGGGGTCAGGACATCCGGACCCCCCCTCTAAATCCGCCCCTGCGTGTGATGTCATCATGGGAAACGTCCCATGATGCAACGCGCGGTTACGCCGACGCCGACGCCTCTCAAGCCGGAAACGGGCGCCGAAGAGCTGCGCTCTAATATTGAGCACTGAGAGAACTAGTGTTCCAATGGAAATTTCCGCGATACTGCTAGGTTGTATGAGTGCCATGGTGTGGGTAAGTTTTTTCTAGACGGAACAATTCTACTACGTTGCGATAAGGAGAGAGTAGAGAGTTTTAGGGAACCGGAACAAAATACGATCGATAAACAAAAACGATCGATACCTTGGATCGGGCGAGTCGACCGATCGTGTGCCTCTAAACGGCTTTGGGGGAACCGTATTTGCAGACGAGGCAGACGATCGGTACAGGCCGCGCCCCCTGGCAACGGGAACCTGCATCGGCCTCATCGAGAAAAGCAAATTTGCGTGTGTTTGTACAAATCGCAGAAACTGAAGTAAATAAAAATCGCATCCTATAAATATAGAGAACCTAAAACAATGTATATCTACTTATAGTTCGTCTTGTTTTTTTACTCGAATGAATGCGCTTCCGTAATACAAAACCTGGCGCTCCATGGCATGTCGCCACTGGCGCTGCGAAGTTCTAAAATGTTCGTCTGCTAAAGAAGCAGACGAGCTTTCCGACGACAAAGACGCTCGATCTTTTTGACGATGACTTGGAGTTGGCTCTATTCAGAGAAAACAATTTACAAAACGTTCTTTTGTACGACTGTCTGCGCACTAAGAGAGGCGCTTGTTGGCGGCAAGGCATGGGACATTCAACTTAGCGTCGATGGACGAGGAGGACGTCGTACGGCTGTTCAGGTTCACAAAGGAGGATCTGCTTCATCTCCGATCGGCGCTGCGCATCCCGGAGACGTTGACAACCAACGGCTGAATCTGGGTGTCAGGAACTCGTTTGCCACCGTATATTTTTTTTTTTTTTTTTAGTTTACCTGATTCATATCCTCGGGAAATAAAATAGTTCCTCGATCGTACGTGGTAACTTGTTTTGTAAGTCATACGTTCTCAGTGGGCAAGCTTTGATGTTTTACATCAACCAAATATGATGTTTACTTCAACCACGTCCTGATATGCTGAAAAGTCGCCGACAGCAAACTCGATTTGACACACAAATAAGAACACGCTCGCGCGCGCTTATCATCAACATTCGAAGTCGTCTGACAGCGATCCTGTGTCTTTCCCTCGAGGCCCACTGCAGGGTCGAGTATTCAGAAAGTTATGGACAAATAAAACTAGGAATATTAAATCGCGAAGAAAATACAAAAATAACAAAAATATACTCGCTTTCTCAAGTTAAGGCGGTCATTTTTCTTGTACAAAGTTACGAGGAGGTCAATCCGTTCCTTCGCTCCTCGCAACGAGAAGTTCTTTTTCGACGCCGCGTTCAAGCCTTTAAGGACGTCATTCCAAAGGGCCGAAGTAAAAAAAGGATTAGGGCCTAACACCTCCCGAAGTAGGAAGATATCATCTTCCGCTGAAACCCGCTTGCGAGGACGAGGCGGGGGGACGGAGGTAGATACGGCGCTCATGTTGCTCTCTTACGGTAAAGATAGCAGACGATCACGGTCGGACGCCCGCGAACCGATCGTTGTGCCGTGTACGGTACTACCACGGAAAAAAAATTAATTAATAAAGGAAAACCTGTAACTTTACTGCTGTGCATTTATTAAAACTATCACCCAATATTTAAAGGGCTCGTTTTATAGAATATATGTGATTAGCATTAGAACACAAATTTTTAATTCATGCAAAATGTTTAAACTAAAAAGTATCCAGATCCTTGATCCAGAAGGCTGTTGCTCACTCTGTTGACACTACAGATAACCCTCAGTCATAAAGCAACTGTAAAAACGGGTGATAAGAGCTCGAAATGCACATCCCAACGTTTGTACGGAAAAAAAAACAACTTAAAATATGAAAAAAAAACTTAAAATATAAAAAGCTTAAAATGTAAAAAAAAAACTTAAAATGTAAAAAAGCTTAAAATGTAAAAAAACTTAAAATATAAAAACTTAAAAATATAAAAACTTAAAAATATAAAAACTTAAAAGTATAAAAACTTAAAAATATAAAAACTTAAAATATAAAAAACTTCAAAAATAAAAACAAATTAAAATATGAAAAAAAAAACTCTCACTACCGCACCCGTACGACCTCACGAAATGGGGACGCTCTAATCCACTGCGCCACTGAGCAACCAATTTTTGCTGCTGCTAAACATTAATTTATTTCTATCGAGGATGTCTTTCTATCGAGGATGTCTTATTGCGTTTCGATCTGTATTCTCTTTTTTATTTGCTGATTCCAACTATGCACTTGCTGTCACATATGGCGCTCCTGCTAGATACTACCACGAGTTATTTTATTCATGTTTGAAGCCACGGCGCGCTCTCTCCGCCAGCGAAATAGCCGTTTTGCTAACCAAGCGAGACCGTCAATGTCGGCCATTGGTCGTGCCGGTCGTGCCTTACGGTTCGAGCAGCGCATTACGGTAAGATCGCGGAACACAAGCGCATGCGCACTTCGTACCGGAGGGCCCATCGTACCGTATCGGATGTGCAAAAACGGTTCCCTAAAACTCTCTAGTGTCTCTTCTAGTTACGATCCGCGAACTGTTCGTTGGGAGGACAGTTGGAACAAGTGAAACAAACAGTTCTGATATACCTGCGGTGAGTGGAATAAACGAGTGCGATCCAGCAACGCAGTAACGTGAGCATTGTTAGATGTTCTTCTCGGCAGTGTGGGTTCTTCCGTTTGAAATGTCTCGTGGAGGGCCGCAGATGTCAAGAGGCTAATATTATAAACTTATGACTAAATCAACTTCTAATGGAACCTAGCAGACTCCGCGAGTCCATCAAATGACCCGCACCATAACAAAGGTAGCATCGGCCGCAGCGACACTCTTTTACTGATGAGCGCTAGCTATTCTCAACAGACTTTCGGATAACCGTCCGCTCTAACCTTACGTATATAACGGCTGGGCAATTAATCAGTCACTCTTCAGATTATTCGAGTGATGCTTTAATTGCGATGAAACTTTTAGCCGTTTAGTCGGAGTCTTGTGCTGGAGAAAGTTAGAAAGAAAGAGTAAAAAATGCCAGCTTTAATATTTTTGACGCCTTTATATTTTTTTTAGTACACAGGCATCCACAGTAAACTACTTCTGCATACTCGTGATTGTCACCGAGGGTGCTTACAGTGTTTAAATAATAACTTAAAAAAACCTTCACTTTTAAGAGGCTTCAAATGCTCATATTTTTGTAGGAGTCACAACGTGACGTTTGAAAGGAAACAACAAAATGTCATTTATAACGTAGTAAAAATAGTAAGCAAATGTGTGGTTATATTGCCTTTTATGAAAAATGACTGGAGAAAATCAGCTAACTGAGTAATTTATCGATTAGTCCTGTCATTCGGGTTATTTTTTATAAACAGCCAGCTCCAACCAGGATTCAATGTTTTATGAAACTTATGGATTGTGCATGATAAAAAAACAAAATATGTAGGACCAGCGGTTCTTTAAACCACAGCACTAAGATTATTGAATCATCCGGCTTAATAGTCATCGCATTGCCGAATTTTGACGCGTGAAAAACGACACGGCACAACATTTAGTAAGAAGAAAAATTAAAAAAAAAAAACAAGCATTTAATAAGGAAGGTACAGCTCAGCCGAAATGCAGGCTTGCGTCGTCGACAGCCGTGTTCCCGAACATGCGACTGTAGCAGACGACGCACTGCGTATTTCACATGTCTCCAATTTCGGCCGCACGGTGACGACACGGTTCGATCTCGAGGCGAATAGAGGCAAAAAATGTACAGAGTGTTTTCGAAACAAAAGAACCGTGTTTTTAGGACCGGGTAGATAAATTACGCATCGCAGAAAACTCAAACTTCGTGAAGATATGACGCTAGCCGGAGGGATAAAACGCGAAAGTATGTGTACATGACGTTACCTGGATCAAAAGATACTTGAGAAAAACGAAACTTCTTTGTAAGTTGACGTCCACCTATGCCTAATATTGTCAAAACAAGAAATCACATTGTGGGCGCCTGTAGCCCCTATTTCAGTGGAAAAAAAATGTTTATCAAGAAAAGAAAATATCCTCTTTCTCGGTAACAAGTGTTTCCCACGGATCCCACAAGCCTTCACAATCTGCAGTTCCGTTTTGACAGCATTAGGCATAGGTGAACGTCGGCTCATAGAGAATTTTTATTTCCCTGAATTATGGTTTGATTGAGGTAACGTCATGTTCTCAAACTTTCACGTTCTATCCCAAACACTGGCGTCATATATTCTCACGGAGTTGGAGGGTCGAAAAACACCCTTCTCGTTTCTCGGGAATCCCTCGCTCTGGTTGTTGAGATATTATTATGATCTTAGAGCTACGGAGGTCCACAAGCAGTGACTATAGAATGAGAAAAGCCACTTGAAGCAATTGGAAACCAAAATACAAACTAACGTGCGCGCTATTTTTTTTTTTTTTCTTACGTACGGGATTGTTAGAGCGAATCGGAGCCGCTGTTTTAGCAGGTTGCCCAATAGGAGTGCGTGCAGTTTTTTACCTGCTTTAAAAGGGATTTTTTTTGCGAGGTTCTGTCAGTTGGAGGCACGACGTGGAATGACCAACTAGAGTGCAAAAGAATGAAGAAAGGCTCTTTCCAAAGAGCAGTCTAGGTACGCACTAGGCCTAACCAACGAGGAGCGAGCCACTGATTTCTATAGTAGTAGGCTGGATCGTGAATCGGGAACCCGTTGGTGGCACTAACGGCGGCCATTTCTTAATACACTCAAGTCTAAAAGAGAAACACGCAAAAGTGAGAATATTGAAGCTTCTAGTTTTACGCGGTGCTAGAAGGCGCGTATTTTATGATGTGGGGCGATAATTATTTCGGGTGTATGGAGATCGAATAGCTATTTTTGAAGCGTTCGAACGCCAATTAAAAAACAAAAAAAAAAATGCCAGAGCACCACCGACTGTGCCGGCGTCGCTTGTTTCAATTGCTGAATAAATGACACATTCAACAAATGAACGACAGGCTCCAAGTTTTCATTCGTCACAGAAGCCCTTACTGCAGTTCAAAGCAAGAGCTTGCACCAGAAGTGCTTTGTACAAGCGCTTGAAACGATGCGTATATCCCCAGTAAAGGCCTTTTAACTTATCGTCTCCTAAGCTCTGATGACTTCGAGATCACGAACCACTCCACACCGTCTTATTCCGGCAACCGTTGCCTTATTGAACCGTACTAAAATATTACGCCCAACAAAGCCGCAACCCTCATCCCTGAACCATAAAACATTTATATAAAAAAAAATGATTCATATTCTAGTGGTTTTGATATTTACGCTCAGAACATTAACTGTCGTTCCGGGAAAACACAATAAAAGTGGGCACGTTTTAAAATTGTGGACTGAGCACGCTTTAAAAATGGCAAACGCACGGGTCTGCCCGCATTTGTGGCATCGAAAATAATTTCTTCCCGAATAAAATATTATGCATATGAAAATAAAACTTTGTAATAACATTCTAAAAAAGTTTAAATTTTTTTTTTTTTTTTTTAAATTCGCCGTTTTTGGTTTGTGCCTAGAAATTGAATAAAGCGGTGTTTTGCTCTATAATATAAACTGATATCTGAAACGAAATCTTCAGGGGTATGTGTATCGGGTTAGACGCCAAAAACAGAGACAAATCTGAACCCGAATGTACGACTCGGCACTATAGCGGTGAGAGGGGAGCATATCACCTGCAAATGACGTTGGGAGTGAGCGTGCAGCCTTTCGCCTTGTGCGGATTCGAAGGCGAGAAGCAGCACTTGTTCCGACACTCGTCCTCCGTGAAGCCGCAGTCGCACTCTTCGTCTCCCTCGCGAATGGTGTTGCCGCAGATGGAGCCCCCGCTTTCTACATGCGCCAAAAAGTGGAACCGGCTCACTTTTCTAGACCAACACCCTGTTCACAAAGATACCAGCGTTTGCCGGCACTAAATGAGGGGCATTGCGCTTGCGCAGAAGTCCCATTGGCGTCAAGAGGGGCGTCTGCGCACGCATTTTGACGACAGAAGCGCCACCGTAATTGTGTGACGTCACAGCAGCGCGTTGATGTATAAACCCAATATAGTTTTCAGCCCCGAATGAAGTACGCGTGCGCAACCTAAACTTTTAACACCTTGTGATTCAAAATTTTTTACTAGGGTGATACATATCCCACCCGCGAAAATGCCTAGGCGCGGACATGTTCCGCGTAGTTGGAACAGCTGGATACGGCGCAGCCTCGGGGTTTCCCCCTTTGAATTGGGTGCCACCATCTATCATCGTGGACACTCAAACGCAGTCTGTCTCGTTAAACCCGCTATCTGTATGCGCCGGTGACAGCCCTCCCCTAAGAGGAAGATTTAGTACTGTAGATGCACTGTCAGATGTAAGCGAGCGGAGTGGAATGTATTCTATTTTTCATTAGTAAAATATTTGGGGATTTGATAGAACCTGTTCATAATTCCTCAATTTCGTGTTGGCACGCAAAGTATTCGGTTAATCTATTTCTCAATAGGTTTCACGAGGTACTCAGGGAAAAGGCTAACCGAGGACGTGTGAGGCTCGTAAAAATAATTCAAACAAATCGTCAATTCATTTAGAGGTCTATAGACCTGCAGGCTGTTTACAAAAAATTTGCCCACACCAGGTGTGTGCACTGCGCGTGCGCAGAGACCGACACAGCGCCGCCGCAGCTGCGTGACGTCAGGGCCGCGTGTTGGGCTACAAAAATGACTTTTTATTGAAAACGTGTTGACTTCTTTTTGACCCTGACCACTTTCTTTTGACTTTGACTTCCTGTTTACATGGTCAACAGAAAGTTTGTTGCTTTTGTGTTGAAACTTTTCTGATGATTCTCTTCAGCCTGAGTCAAAAGAAAAGCTGTTGACTTATATTGACTTTACGTTGATTTGTTTCTGCTAACTTCATGTTGACAGTGTCATCAGAGTGACTGCAGACGTTCTGTTTACTTCGTGTTGAAAATATTGAGTAAATTCTCTGTAACCAGTGTCAATAGAAAAGCTACAGACTTCATGTTGACATTTATTGAATATAGTACACCTCGACTAATTGTCAAAAATCACTAAGTTCCTCTATAGTCTCTGACAAGGTGAGAACGGTAGGGAGCAGCTTTAGTTGTCCCGCCTCCAGCGCGAGCCTACTACCTTTGACAACGCTTCGGTGTTCGTGCACCTCCAACGCGCGCGTGCAGTCAAAGCACGACGGAAGTCCTGGGGCGCGTGCTGGAGGCCAGGCGTTCGAAAGACACGACCTGCCGTTCTCACTTTGTAATTGACTATACTGACTTTAATGAGATATTAAACTAGTGAACTAGTAGAAAAGCAAAATATATATTTTAAAGTTGAGAAACTGCCTTGACTCGCTTCGTCCTGAGTGGTGCTATGCACAGAAGCGATAACATTTCCTCTAGGAGCCGTTTTTGTGGATGTTGTTTTAGCGACTGCGCCGAATTATTATTAGATGTACCAATGCTTTTAGTAATACATATTGTCCACGAACTTCGAAACACTGTTTTCCCTTTGACTGACTCTCGAGGAGAAGATCGAATACTTGGAACCTTAGTAAGTGCAGAGGTGGTCACCGGTCAAATGATTATCTTCAATATGTAGGCTATATAAGGCTCTGGAGCAGTCAACGGGACTGTGATTCAGTTGTTCAGTGCATCATGATGTTTGTGTTTGTTTCCAATGCGTAGTTGTGAGATGATGCAGTTCTTTCAAATACCACAGGGACACCGTTTCCTAACAAAATCAAAAATAAAATAAGAACTCAAAAATATTTGCGTTTTTTTTACGTTATTTTGCTGCAGTTCATTTTGAACAGAGTGGAAAGCCGCAGTAAGCTTCCAAAAACATTATTGAATGAATAGGAAGCTGTAAATATTTTTTTTTCTTTTTAAACGGCTGTAGTTTTTCAATTCAAAAGCTACATAAAAAAACATCTTGGCGGCGACAGAAAGTCTGTTGACTTTTTTTGTTAAAAAGTGGGCCAATATTCAAAAGAACGGCAACGGAAAAGCAAAAGAAAGAAGTCAGATGAAAAGCTATTGACATTTTATATCCTCTAATGACTTTTTTCAACAGCCTTTCAACAGAAAAGCACCACAGTTTTTTTGTAAGGACAGCTCGCTGCACACGATGTGCCGCTGTGTTCATGCATGGACTCAATGGAAACGCTGCCAGACTGCATAGGTTCTTTGCGCTCCGCTGAAGCCCGAAACACATTGTCTAAAAGGGTATTCAATTACTTACCAAAACCAGTGCTATGTCAGCGTTAAACGGGCTATGTTCTACCAATAGTGCCCTATACTCGGCGTCAACTATATTGTTCGACATTGCGGTTAGCGTAGCTCTCACAACGCCGCTGCGGGGGCACGCCGCTTTGTCCAGCGTCTCATTTACATTGGAGTGTTGCAGAAGCCACGCTAGCCTGGGCAACGGAGCACAAAAAAATTACACCATCTTCCCGAGGGGAACCATGGAGTGATGCGGAGCATCGGGGTGGTGCTGACGCTTGCTTGCGCCAACCCACTAACTGACGGGACTGTTGCTTCCATTACACTTCATCGGAAGAACAGAGGGAATTGGAGTCAACAGCGGTGAACTGATGTAGCACGAGTAACTTTGAAAGTCTAATCAGACCGCACGGTAAGGCGGCGCAAAATGCCCTAACAGCGCTTGCAGGTTTCCTCGTCGAGACCGGGCTGGCCGGCGAGATCTAGGCTGCAACGGACGCGAGCGGTCGGGAAATGCTAGCAGACGACAGCCGCGGAGTGGCGGGGAAAGCTCACCCCACTAGAAAGGCCTGGCCTGGCGCTGCGACCCGCGCGCCGAAAACTTTCCTCCTTTCCCTCCTCCGGGGAAACACGGTTTCGCCTCAGACCAACACCACCTAGAGCGAAGGCCGCAGCACTCGGAGTTGTGACGTCACAGATTCACGACGAGTGGGCCGACCTGAGAGGAAGGCTTCTCCGCAACACATGCTCTCTTTTTTTTTTTCTTAAATGTGTTTTCCCAAAGACGCCAAGCGGCGCATGCTCCGGCCTTTTTTTTTTGTTTTTGTTTTTAGCTTTCTCCGAGCCCAGGGTCTCCCGGGGCTTGCGCGATAGACAATTTTTGCCTCCTTTGCGCACGGCGGCTTGCACAAGTGTCGCGGCGGGAGTAACGCAAACTGCTCTAACCGTCTCTTTTGTCTTTTGTGTTTGGTGTGCGTGGCGGTTTCCGCGTGGTGGTTGTCAAGTTACGGGCGGCTTTCGGGCTAGCCATGTCTCATAAATGCTGTGTCCCTGGCTGCCATGGGAACTATGAAACGTCGTCGAAGAAAGTGTCTGTGTTTAAGTTTCCGGAGGATGAAGAACTGAAAAGTATGGGTGCGAGCGATTCCTCAAAAAAACCTGGTTCTATCGACGCATACCAGGGTGAGAACTCTCATATCTTTTCACATTTTTTTTTTAATTATTGAATTTATTTCGTTGAATTTTACGCTGACGTGGCAGCGAAGGCGACAAGCACAAGCTAGCTCTCGCTTTTAATTTTAGAAACGTATCTTTGTAGCGCAAGCTCCCGTTTTCAAAACCACGGTCAGGAGCCTGTAGCCTTCGCTCTATGTCCCCTTCTTGTTCCTACATCTGTGGCGCATATTATTAAAGGAATCAATGAAATCGTCGAGGTCTCGGAGTCTGAAGGAAATTTTACCATGGACGCCGAACAAAGGAACGCGACTCAGAGACGACTTTCAAGAACCAGTGACTTCTGCAGAGGACGATCCCAATGTGCATTTTTTTGTGCAGTCTTTTTGACCGGCATGGACGCCTGGCTTGACGTATGGGAAAGCAAGAACCTTACCAGTGGCACGCTAATCAAGGAGACTCACGGAGCACTCCGTCAAACAACCCGTGCACTTGTACAGATCACCGAATACTGCTTCACTGAATTCGGGCTGAACTATGTCCTGCTGGGAAAGATTCAGACTGGTAGCTTGAAAGACCGTTTCGGAAAGTACAGGCAGCTGGCTGGCTCGCAATATCACATATCTATGAGGCAGCTTTATGAAGGTGAAAATAAGCTGCGACTGCAGAGTACGTTGCCGACAATCCCGTGTGAAGACGAGCGATGGGAGCAGCTTGAAAAACAAGTAGACACGCCACGGCCCAGCTGCAGAGGCAGTGTCACAAGCGATAAATTAGACCCTCCCAGACCTAGTCTCCGTGGCAGGGACCAGGGTACACAGTTTATGCCGCTTTGAAAAAGCCGAAATGTCAAAAATCCAGGGCAGCGCTTACCGAAGAAGATAAGACGGTAAAATTTTCACTTGCGCAGGAGAACTACTCTCTTGTCAAGCAATTGGATCGAGGGGGGCTCCTTTATCCAACTATGTTCGCCGTTAATGCCATGACACACAATTATTGTTGCTCAAGAACTCTCCTAGCAGACGGAGTTTATGAAGGTTCCGATCCAGCGTCAGTTCGTCAGCGAGTTTACAATGGAACTGCTGTCTTACAACGAGACTTCTGACTTCGACGCATGTGAAGAAGGACACACAAGTGAGCTCGTGCTGAAGAACTTGTTCTGGTGCAGCACGAACATTGTGCTGAAAAACTATTGTGGAAAGGTGAACGAAAAGCTTATCAGGCTAATCCCAAGTCAAAGAAAAGAAAATGTGAAACCCTAAAATCTAAATAATTATTTTATTACGTGCAACAGTTGCCATAGCATTATTATTATTATTATTATTTACATTGCCGTACGTGTGCTGTGTCTTAGTGTCGCGAAAGCTACAGAGCGGCATTGTGTTTGAATTGTGTCAAGATGGATACAAGAAGAAAGTATGGATACACGAGAATATACAATTTGAAGCTTTCAAAGGTAAGAGAACTTATATTCACAGCATCTATTCGTAGTGTGAATGAACGCGGGTAGATGTGTGCATGAAGCTCTCACAGCTGCATGTGTCCCTTACTGAACATTATGCTTTAAGTTTGCTAAGTTTGCCTGCACTCTGTTAAATCAAAACTTGTGCACTTTGATCTAGGCGGCGTCTTTGCCTCGTTTTGTGTCTTTTCTGCGCTTAATTTTTCGTCTTCGTGTCTCAGTTTCAGATTAATTACTTTATGAAAAACATTCCCCAGTTCGCCTGCAGTTTTGTTTTTATTATGACATGTTTACTTCCGGTAAAAAATACATTTAAACACATTACATTTTTTCGCGCTCCAAAAGTCCACATTTTTTTTAAATAATCTTCTTTTCATTAGCTTCACATACGAATTCAGTAACCGCACATGCCATCACCAACTTGATTCTGGCTGTTATGCATTTTGGCGGGTCCCATCACTTACAATAACGTTTCCGGGCATTTACTTTTTGTTTGTTTGTGTCTTCAAACTCCTAGAGATAATTAAAGCACCCAAGATTTGGAATGCCTAAAGCGAAAACCCATCTCTCTCAAAACGTCGTTAACCTTGTTCTTTCATATCATAACAATAATTGTACGTCCTAACATGCTGCCCGTGTAACAAAATATGTTTCCCAGTCATACAGATATTTATAAATCCTTTTTATCAATTAACAAACGTTTGGGTCAATAAGAAATTCCATACTACGTCGGTAAATCTATGCGCGACGCCTTCAGTGCAGCGCTTTTCCGCGGCGCTCGCCAGCCGACTCGTGTGACGTCACCGGAGGAGCGCTGCGGCCTTCAGCTCTCGGTGGTGTTGCTCCGACCCCGCCCCGGTCACGTGATGGGGAACGCGCGCAGCGCGCTACCGCTCACACTTGAAGGAGAGGAGACTAGAGGAGGAGAGTTGCGCATGCATAGTGTGAGTGCGGACTACGACGCCGACGCCGCGGGACATAAGCCGCGTTTACATGAATGCGACTTAGTCGCATCGAATCCAGTTGTCGCATTCAATGCGGTCATGTAAACGACATAATGCGCAAAGAAAGCGCATCGCATTGAAGTCGCTAGACAGAGGTGGATCGAGATGGCGAGTGCGCATTCATTCAGCCCATGTAAACGGAGGTCGCATCGCATTTTGGAACGGGCAGGATTATGGGAAGGCGCTCGCTGCGGGAGCGAGTGAACAGCTGAGAAGATGGCGGCGGCCAACCGCGTCGGCAGGCGCGGAGAGCGGTCCCGTATGGTCGCCCGCAATTTTTTCCCGAGAACAGACACGAGCTTTTATTGCCATCATATGTAAACGGAATACAGCGGAGCTGCTCGGTGAGGGCGGCCCCCGTCCAAGCCTTGCGAAGTACGACTTGCGCGTCCGAAGGGGTCCCAAAGGCTTCGGCGCAAGCACGAACGACACCGAGAGTTCCGAGCACTGTAAAGCACTGCATGGTAGCGCAGAACGAGCAGCTCCTACCTCGGTGTCGTCCCTGGCTGCGCCGGAGCCTTTCGGACTCGGGGTCCGGTTGGTCCGGTCGCGATCGGCGAGGTCTGGCGCGGCGAAGCGCGGAGGCGTCCTCAAAGCGTGCACACGCACGTCGCCTCTGGTCCAGAGTGACCCGGCGGCCCGGCCTGGAGCCCTAAACGCTTGGGTTTTGATGTTTCTTCCGTCTCGTAACTTCTTCCACAGCACCGAAGCTAGCGGGCACGATCTTTACGTTCACTGAACGCGTCGAAAGGCCTCCACGTGCGAGTGCGATGCACCGGAAAACGTGGGGCGGCTGGTGCCGGAACTGCATAACTTCGAGCTTTGACACGGCGTGGCGCCACCTTCGTGTAGGGCTTGGAGCGCATTCATGTAAACGTTGCCGCGTCGGCTTCGTTTGAAGAACGAGTGAAGTCGATGCGCTGAAGTCGCGTTCATGTAAACGAGGCTATAGACCCGAGCAAGAGATGCTCCGCATCTAAAAACCCGACGCCTATACTCCGTTTCATACTTAGCGTGCAACGTTGTCAAAGCTACTGGCGCGAGCGCGGGGCTTCAACTATGGTTTTGTTTGCGCGAGAACGCGTGCGGATGATCAACGAGATCAAGCCCCATGCTCGCGCCAGTAGCTTTGACAGCGTTGCACGCTAAGTATGAAACAGAGTATAGTATAGGGGGTATTCACTGGAGGCCATATTTGCGGGCGATGTTTAGAGAGCATGCTCGGAACGAGCCTATATTATTAGGCTGCTAAGACCGCCAATATTGATGGTGCGGAATGCACGTTGCAAAAGAACTGTGGAAGCTCGTCGTGAGCGCGCGCTCAGCAGTCGCGCACACAGCTATGGCCGCCAGTGAATATTCCCCATACACCGTTCCAATATTTACAAGTTCTGAGCCCAACATTCGATCTCCTCTGCCCAGGCGCTCTAATATGAACACCTGGCGAAAAAGTCGACGAGGAATTCGATCGCAGTGCTTGGCCGGCACCAAGGTCAAGCGCGGAGCCGGCCAATCACGGCCCCCAAATTCTACGCCGACTGTTTCGCCAAGTGTCCATATTAGAGCCGCAGGACGCGGATGTTCGTCGCTTCGGAAAGCAAACCATGCGCCATACGCACGAACACTGAAAATGGAACCGGCCAAGAGCCCTTTCTTCGGGAAAGCCTACTGAAGGGCAATTGTGCTGCCATTTTGTTGTCAAGGGCCGCACGGATGTTTGTTTTGTCATGGCTCCTGTACATTCCGCAAATGCCTGCGTTTTACTCTTATCTTACAGGTAAGAAAACTAATTGGACGAATCAGTTGTAAACAAATATGCAGGTGGGCAGATTGGTAAAATTTAAAATTTAGAAACGCAAAAAAAAATAACAAGGACAACCGGAAGTATTGGATAAAACAAGCCTCTACTATCATGTAATTTTTTTTTCTCAAATTATTCTAATTTTAATACAACTTCAGTTGACAGTAGCGCTTCGTTTCGTCCAATTCTTCCTGTTGCCCTTGCTTTTTCGCGCCGTTCGAATCTAAGAATCAGTTGTGTTTGAAGCACACGTTTTCACTGCGTTAATTTGAACGATACCGTCCAACGTCCCTATAGATTACGCTGTGCCGACTCTCTGGATCAGCCAAGAGTTGGGCATAATTAACCAGGGGATCTATGTTAGACGCTCGGTGAGAAAGTCGCCGATTCTTGCCGGATATTCAACTTGGAGCAGTAGGTTTTTGATTTGCATACACGTTTGTGCAGCTTGCTGTTCCTTGTTCGGTTGCTCGTCAACCGCAGACGGGTCTTACCAATCAAGCAATTTTCCCTGCTGCCCTGGTTGCTGAGCATGTCGTGGAGAATGGCCGAAATAAAATCGACGCTGCAAGGTGAAAACTTGCGGTTGTTGGGTTCACTACCACTCGAGGCGCTGCTGAACATCAAGTAGTTACCCTCGCTGCCTCCTGGAATGCACTGCGGTCCCACGTCGTGCTGGCATAAAAATGTCATCTTTCAGCAGTTAGAACCTGCCTTAAAGGGGCAATGCAACAATTTTTCTCTTTCGCGCAAATACCGTTAAAGGACACATGCAAAGAAAAAAAAACATTTTTTTTAAACAGCTTAGATGGAAAAAGGAAATCATAAACGATTTTACAAAAGAACGAAAAAAAAAATGTTAGAGCTATATTTACGGCGCTATACGAACTTGTAGTTGGCGCTCGCCGGAGCCGCCGCTGGTCACGTGGTAGGCCCGCGCGCCGCCGCCCTGCGTCGCCGGCGCCGCAAAGCCACGCCGCCGCCGCACGCCTGAGCATTGTACGACGCCGCTTCAACGCGCTTCTCCACGCCGCCGTCGCCGCCGCCGCACAAGTTCGTGTGCTTCGGGGTGCCGCCGCCGTCGTCATCTGACCGGCGCACAGGTCTATCACGTCTGCTTGCGATTTTTTCAGGAGTTTCCTTGGGCTCTAAAGTCACCTATTAATCTTAGTTTTTTTGTTATACTTCAAACATAGATGAACAAGTTACTTTTAGAGGCCATAGGAAGCTTTCGAAAGAGCGCAAGCACCACGTGACAAATATGGGCCCGTCACGTAATAAATAAGGGCCACTTTTCTGCGGTGCCCGCGGGCGCCAACTACAAATTCGCATAACGCCGTAAATATAGCTCTAAAATTTTTTTCTTCGTTGTAATATCGTTTTGTGATCTCCTTTTTCCATCTAAACTCTTAAAAAAAATGTTTTTTTTTCTTTGCATGTGTTCTTCAAGAACGGATTCCTGACGTTAATGACCTATAAAACACGCGTTCGTTTTTCACCCCACGCAATAGAAGTCCCCGAGAAAAAAAATAAAGAAAAACGAGCAGCGTTCATCCCCTCAACTCGCAGCCAAAACACGTGGCCACGTGATCTGAGCCGATTACATGCCGCCAATGTTGATCATAGCCACGCGCTGAGGTTGGCAAGGCACAGGACACGCGCTGAGACATTGTTATGGCTCGGCTATTGTCGTCGTTGCAGCGATTGGACACGGGCCATTACCCGAATCCTTCTCGAGTTAGTAATTATCACGAGCTCAAATCGAGTGCCCAAGCAATGCTCGGGGTGCAATCGATGAACCGCATTCAAATATCGTCATTGGGGTGTACTGCGATCCCCACGTTTACGTCATCACATTTTGTAAAGAAGAGATTGAATGAAAATGATCCCTTTTGTTCTTTGAAATTAGACCGCAACAAAGAAGTTTCGTGGTCAGTGGCGTTGTGTGCGAGTATCCGTTGAGTTTCCACTTGTGCCAGTAAGCTCGTGTAAAGTGGAAAAACATTTGAATTGAATATCGTTGCACCGCCCCTTTAAAGGAGCCATAAAACGAGTTTTCTACTTTCCGCGAAATACAACTAAAATCATTCCCTAACGGTAATACCTGAATAAACTTGCCTAGCTGTGTTGACTAGGCACTGGCCGCCGTGAAACGAAATTCGAGAAGTATTTGCATTGTTCGTACCCTCAACTTGGAGCCAGAACAATCGACCACGTGGCCTGGTGCCTATTCTATGCCACCGACTTTAACCATAGCCACGTCCTACGGTTGGCAAAGTAGAGAACGCGTGCTGAGCTCAGACATTAGGCCGGTTCAGACACTTGCGTTTGAGGGCGTTTGACTGCGTTGCGTCGAGAACCGAAAACGAGTCACCGGCACATCTGTGCTTCGTATGAAGCGTGGAATCCAATTCAAGGAATCATCTTGGCACGTGATATAAGCAGCAGGGATGTCCTGGTTTCTCGCTGCCGCAACGCAGTCAAACGCAGTCAAACGCAACTGTCTGAACCAGGCTTTAGAGTTCGGCTATTCTTATCATCGCAGTGGTGGACACGAGCCACTACCCGAGTGTCCTCCGAGGCATTGATTGTTACGAGCCGAAGTCGAGTGCTCAAGCAGTTCTCGTGTCGAATTTACGAGCCGCGCTGGACTCTCGTCAGGCGGGTGGTTTCGATTCCACAATTTTGTCATCAAGCTTTGCGAAGGCAAGCATGAAATAAATAGTCCCCTTTTATTCTCGCAATTTCATCCGCGACAAAGAAGCTTCTGAATCAGTGGCGGACTGATCGAGTATACATCAACTCATGTTTACAACGAACCGGAGCGTCCCTAGCGGACGCCACCGGCGCCGCGCATGCGAGATGGAGTGGGGGCAAGACGCTCACCGTCGCCCATAAACAAACCATTGAAATGCGATGTTGTCGGCGTCGGTGTGAGTCCCCCTGCCTTTTTTTTCAAGTTTGAATCGTTGATTTTACGTCTTCCTGGCAATATCTGACTACTTGAGCGGCCTCAGCGAAATTACCGAGGCTCGTTACACCGCAAAACTTTGCGTGAATAATGTGACATGCGGCGCTTCATTCCGCGGACGCCGCAGATTGGACGCTAAAGCCTGATTCACATGATGAGATTTCGCTCGCAATTTTCAGTCGCGACGTCGCTCGGGCTGCAGAAGTGTGAACCGTAGCTGAGATGGTCGACGTCGATACTCAAAATCGCAAGCAGAATCGGACCAAGTGAATCAGCATTACAAGTCGTGGATGGCCACAGGTAACAATGATAACATCTCCTTGTATCTACTGTTTACATCGAGCCTGGTTACCAACCTTCAAACGTAAGTCTTTTGAGGCATGCACTTACTTCTTATTGCAACAACAGGGCCAACATTTGGCCTACGGGCCGGTGTCGTCTAAAAGATTAGACGACAGGCAGAAACGTTTCGAAGAGCAGACGACAGTTCGAACGATCAGGAGGCCGTTTGAACTTGAAGACGCACTAAAACGTAGTCCGCAGGTTGTCCATACAACTTGATGGTTTTCCGGCGTTCATGTTGGAACAAAACAAATAAATGTGTTGACCACAAGTATCCGTGAATTCAACCCAAAGTGCTTCCCGCTCAAGCAATCGTGGTCCGACGGCGGTCTGGGTTTCCCCTTTTCACGGCAGATACCCAAGTTCTCGGACGAACTGAGCACATGAAAACTGACCTTTAAACCTTTCTCGACTCTTTAAGTACAGTCCCAGAAGCGGCTTTTGACGAGAAGGCAGGTTTTTGTCTGGTTCCTTTCAAAACAACGCAGGAATACACGTCTCAGATGAGGGCTTCCGCCCACAGCCTTAGACCGGAAGTGCGCCCGACGCGCCACCACCGCGCCGTGACATAACAGAAATGAGTTCGTGTATACTTGGACCAGACTCCGACCACTACGCCTGTGCAAAGTCATAATCATTCCAACCGAAAATGTTTCAAGACCCCTTTAAGGCTGGTACTTAAAGCATATTTCCGCTTCCTAACGGTTACGAAGTTTACTTACGCTGACGTCGAGATAAGACCGCAAGTCACCAGCTTTCTGGTACCTCTTATAGCGCGCCAACTTCCTGGTACCTCTAATAGCCGATTCACACAACGGACCGGATCGCGATTTTCGTCCGCGGACCGTGTACCACGTGACTGTCACGTCACCGATTCCTGCCATCCGCTCCTCGTCCGCGGACTTGCGGACTTGTAAAGCCGAGCGCCGTTTTACTTGCGGATTTTTGTCGGGAGATTGGCATGAAAAGCGTGTAATCTGGCAAAGGTACAATGCTTTTTTGTTGTTGTTGTTTCTTTGTTTTTGGACGAATAAAAAAAAATGGCGCATCATCGTGTTTTGTGCACTCGCTGGTTCATTTTGTCGCGCGATTCTTGGTTCTACGCGGGAAAGAAACTCCAGAAACTTTGTCCGGCAGACGTGACGCAGGTTCCGGTACTCCTCTGAGTCCGTGTCAAGAAGCTTTCATCGGAAACTCGTCTAGCACGGTGCCATAATTCCTGTACGTCCAGTCAACCTTTCACCGTGCAAAACCTCTCTTGTGGCTGTGATGTACGCAAGTTTTGTGCACGAGCGCGGAGTACGTTAAGGCATCTCCAAACGCCCCTCCGCGAGCCCAGAACTTGGTCCCTTCTACACCGAAGCATTCTCGACCAGGACCATGCTTGTGTCACTGTCATGCCTTGGGTTAGTAAAGCCAGTGGCGCTTCGCGCGAAGCCTATCACGATGTTCTGTCTCGATCTGAACGTAACAGCGGCGTACGATTCTTTGTCGCGGTGGCAAACGTCGATTTCTCTCTTGGACAACAGTGCCACGGTCCGATGTTGGAGTTTCGCGGCACTGTGTGGTGGCGAACAGGTTCGGACCATCCTTGCTGGTGTCTGCTCGTCGTCTCCCTCGTGTGGATGCGCTTGGGAGACGGAAAAACCGCGGACATGTCGTCACGTGATAAATCCGTCCGCGGATAAGTACGTCGTGTGAATCGGCCGTTAAGGCTGGTCACATACTTGCGTGAGTTCGACCGAGTGCAACTGCAACGGCTTGCGACGTTAATCTTTTTACTGATTGCTATGGAAACAGGGTTGTTGTAAGCGGCTTAAGACCCTGTCGCCATTGCAACCCGGAAAAAGAACTAGCGTCGCAGCCGTTGCAGCCGCACTCGTTCGGGCTCATACAAGTGAGTGAATCGCCCTTTAAACTGGTTGGCTCGGATGTGCCGTTGACCTGCGGTCGTATCTGGACGTAAGCGTGCGTAAGCTTCATAATGTGAGAAAACGGTACTGTATGAACCAACATTCACAGTAACTAGGATCACTTGTAATGAGGAAATATTTCTCAAATCCTTATATTTCTTCCTGGACAATCGTTTAGCTTGACACAGCGCGAGATGATCTTAAAGGAATACTTAACCGAAACTTGACATACTCGCACAACGTTCAAAAATAAGTCGAATAAGACCAAGTGCCTGTAAATGACAATCGCTCGCTTGTATTTCGAGCGGATGGCTATATGTTTGCCGAGCGCTTCAAAGACAGCCATCGAAGAACGCACGATGCGTCTCGCGAGATCTGGCGTGCCCGTGACCTCATCGTGTCTTGCAGGGCCAAGCGTAGCGTAGTTGCAAGCTTTGCCAATTGGTGGCTTCAACGCGTTAGAACTACAACCTCGCTTTGACGAGGTACACGTGGAGTGAACGACCGCATGACCGCACCATCTCCACCACCTAGGACTCGACCCGTCCGCGGAGTGCTGGCGTTGCAAGCTGCCTGCAGTTGTGTGTATAAAATATCACGTCAACACCGATGATTATCGCTACACTCTCAAGAATAGGGTGTGTAGTACTTACACCCTCTGTCCCATATAATACACCCGAAAACTTCAGTTCGACGTACAGCTCACCGACGTCGAACCTAAGGTACCAACTTTTACGAGCGGCTTAATAGCCGAGTGCTGCAACTTATTAAATAGCTAATGTACATGTTACTCTCTACAAAAATTTAATCGGAAATTTCTTGGCCCTACTCGAAAACATCGTTCTTTTTTTTTGTTTCTGATACGCATTTTAGCTGTTTAATAAGTTTTATCGCACAGTTATCAAGCCCCCCCCCCCCCCCCCCCCCCTAAATGTGTGCGCTGTCAGTTCGAAGGCAGTGTGCTCTACGTCAAACTTAAGTTTTGGGGTGCACTATATGCAACAAATTTGTGTAATACTACACGCTTTTTTAGAGTGTACGATGACATCAGTCAGCTGCGCCGGCTCGCCGGGAGCGAGATCGCAGTCGAGCGATGCGTTTATTGTGCCAAGCCATGCTGTTTGTTCCTCGAACTTTTTTAGCGCCTTTGCTCTCCCTTCGTAGCGTAACCTAAAGTCCTTAGTACAAAAATGGTTGTCGCACAAGCTTTGGACACGACGGACAAGTGATAGGGACAGCTTCGGTAGTTCCTCCTCGTTGCTGGTGGACTAGCGCACCGGCGTTTTGTGGTAGTCGATAGACCACGCTGCTGCCTAAGCCCTCTGCCGCGCAGTAGCACGGCGCTTTGCTGTAAACGAACATAATGCTTGAAAAAATTTGATTTGTCAAACAAAAGGTATAGCCACCCTGCCGTCAACATTGTTTACGCGGAAACAGCTCTACGAAGCTTTCCGACGCATCCCAGCGTGGACTAGTAGTGGCATTCTCGGTCAATCTCTCGTGCTCGATGTACAGGCCATACCTCGACGTTCCTCACTAATGACTGTAATCGCTCAGGCTCATTCACACTCATCACCATATATGAGGTGAGCCTGACTGGGGCTGCGAGTCGGAAAATTCTAAGTTTGAGCGTGAGTTTTGAGAACTTCTGAGTGGGAGTGGGAGGGTGAGTTCTGGGAACTCACGACTGTGCGTGTGAGCTCCAAGCACTCATGAGCGTGACTGTGATGGTCATTATGAGTTGTAAGTGTGATGAGCGTGATGAACTGAGAGTGGGACAACATGATGCGCTGTGTGTGTGATGATCATGATGAGCTGTGAGACAGATGACCGTGGTGAGCTGTGACTGTGATGACCGTGGTGACCTGCGAGCGTGATGACCTGTGATCCTGATGATCTGTGAGCGAGATGACCGTGATGACCTGTGAGCGTGTAGGCCGTAATAATGAGGGTGAGGATCCTTGGCTTCATGTTTAATCGTGAAGGTGAGTGTGTGATGGCATTGTTTGGAATAAATTCTGATAGTGAGTGGGAGGGAGTTTTAGTTTCGTGGTGATTTGTGATGGTGAGTGTCTGTGATCATCCTGTTTTGAATAAATCGGGATTGTGAGTGTAAGTTTGATGAGGGAGACTCAAGTGATCGTGGATGTGAATGAGGTCGGCTCAAAATGCCGACCTATGCCTAACAGACAAAGTTTAAACAAACGTCCCATGCGCTAAAAAGCAGCTGATGGAATTTATTGTGAAGTGCTAATAACAAGTAGATATGCATAAAATAAAGGTGGCCATGTGATGACTCGCAGTTGGGCTGTCAGTTCCTTACCTCTGTCTGAGAACTTTTACACTTATCATGAATATCATTTTCTCAATTTATGATTGACAATTGCATTTTCCAAAGTATAATTTATACTTTGTTCAGTTCAACTGCAACACATAAAAAGGATAGAATTGTAGCCAAGATCGGCGCAAAAGCTGCCACAAACAAAAGGTAAAGGAACTTGTAGCACAACTACCATGCCCGTTCATCCTTAAAGGAGCTTGCCCGGTCAATTGGAATGTTTTCACTTTACACGAGCCTTATGGCACTAGCTGGGCACTCAAGGATCTCGCATGCAATGACCACTGGCCAAGAAACTCCATTTGTGCGGTGTAATGTATCAAGCGTGACAAAAGCGGCATTTTCATTCATCTCCACCTCAGGGAGGCTGCAAATTCGAGGCCAACGAACGCGGGGATCGCCAGTACACCCAGTATGACATTTTAAATGCTCCGGTCATACGACTTGAACCCGCCTCGCTGCGTGGGCACTCGATTTTCGTGATTTTTTTTAGCTGAGAAGGATATTTTGTAGTGCGGGTGTCACAATCCACTACAACGCGACAATAGCCGGTGATAATATGTCTGAGAACTCAGCGCGTGTCCTGTGCTTTGCCAACCCCAGCGCGTGGCTATGATCACACATTGGCGGCCATATATCGGCTCCAGATCGGAGTGGGCCGTTGTTCTGAAATGGCGATTGAGTTTCGTGAACGCTTACCGTCGTTTTTTAATTTTTTTAATGGGACTAAAAATGGGCGGGTGAAAACGAAGGCGTGTTTCATAGGCCTGTTCACAAGTAAAAACATGTTTTCATAGACCCCTTTAAGCTGGGACTAGAAGTTCCGTCTCAGCGCGAGCTCGCTGGCTCTGCTGTGCTTTGGTAGCACGTGCCTGCGCATTCACACTTGTGTTTAAAGTGTTCTAGAGAGTTGTAGTGGCAAGAGCGGCGGCTAGCGGCGGCCACCGCGTGAAGATTTTGCGCGTAGACGACACCGTAGCGCTGCTGTTCTGTGCCTAGGAACTGTGGCAAGAGGCTTGAATAAAGAAGAACGAAGCGCCGGCGACACACGCGCTTCATGTCTAGAGCCCAGCGGACATGGCCTTCGTCTCGTCCTTCCTAGATATTGCTACAGGAACGTGCCCCCGTCAGCCTCGTCGTCGGCGCTGCTCGGCGTGTGCTACTGTGGTTCGACTGGAGCTTTTCGCGACGCAGAACAAGTGCTAATGTGAAAATTGTAGGTTTTCCTTTGCACTAATGCCTCTAGAGTGTGTGGCTATCCTAAACTTTTATTATTTGCGTGCTGTTGATGGAGATCA